>UELU01138093.1:0-63888 GCA_900490025.1 Megastigmus dorsalis | reverse complement strand
CCCTCTGCGCGGCTCCCCCCTCCACGCGTCTGCGCGCGACCGCCAGGGCATGGCGCCTTCCCCCTCCACTTTTTCGGAAATCATGTACCCCAGACAGAGATAAGGATTCCAGACGGTGTCTGGATATTATGTACCCCTACTACTTACGAGGATACGAGTATTTTCTTTTTAATAATTGCAACGCATTCTATGTAGAATATTGGGAGCTAAAAGAAGATTTTTCATAAAAGTTAAATAATTCAGAACTATTTGTACGTGTTTATACTTTCTTTGCACACTCATGACTGTCTATGCACAAGCGCTTTTAGTTTTGATTACTATGGGTTTATCCTACATAATTATTTTTCATTAAATTACTTTCTTGAAATTAATGATTAAATCTTTTTTTGGTCAGTCATCCAATCGTAATTGAATGTTTGTAATGCAATCACGGCAAATTTCACATTAGACTTTTTAACGAGATATATATTTGGTAATTTATTTCTAGCATCTAAGATTAAGTAGATGTGTTTAAAATGTTTAATGGAATTTTAATAGACAATTAATTAAATATAGAAGATACTTCATACCTGTCAAATTCAAGTTTTAATTGGTTGTTAATTGTCAGCTACGACGTATAGTACAGTGAAATATCTACTGGATCTCTTGGATCCTTTTTTTTCTCACTGCATAATATGTATTACATTATTCATGCGAAAATGTAAGACCCGTAATTTACAAATGCCCGTATTTCCTGCAACTTTCACGCAGCCCAAAATTTCAATTAAGATAGTTTCCCAGGATGACACAATAGTGAATTTCTCTTTTTTACTACACATTTATCTATGCAGAATAAATATTAGTAACAAAGTGCATGTAGTGTAATCTCAATTCTAAATACACTTTTCCTTTTACGTCGTTTCGAAATTGTTGTTTTTAATATTTATTTCATCTTTTTATAAAAATAATTGCGATTCTTCTCTTTTTTAAATTTTATACAAATACATTTTATAGAAACACCTTTCCATCGATAATTCGTTCTTTGCCCCCTCAGCAAAAAACCACAACTTATTACACGCAGCAATAAATCATATCCTCTCACAATCACGAGCTACTCGCCAAAGGAAGTTTCCTCGTCTGCACGGTTCACAAGCTACAGACCGCAACATATAGGCAACATCGCAGTAGCTCGGAAAACTCCATTCACCTTCATCGCTATAGCGCACGTACAACCTCGCACCATTCGATCTCGAGTCGTCCCGAACCTCGGCGGCGCATCCAATTTTCGATAACCGCGGCAACAATGAAACTTGCGTTTTCTCTCGGCGCACATTCCTCCGCATACATAAACATAAACTTTCGCGAGAGCGCTGCACCAAAAAATCTCAATATAAAGCTAATCGGCTGCGGCGCCTCCCCTCGATGAGAACATTCCCCGCGCCAACTGCCACGGCGCACAATGGCAAGAGACACACGCATGCGCTCTCTCCCTCTCTCTCTCTCTCTCTGCCGGCGGATCTCTGAAAAAAAGGGTTTCCGCGACAGCGGCACTTTCATCGCTCTGTGCGGCTCGGATCGGGCGCCGTTCGCGATTTCCCTCTTAATTGCATTCGAGAGAAGCTGGATTTGTATGGAGCGGTGGCGTCGCGTCGCCTCCTCGAGTGCAGATGCCAGCTGCCGACGAGTGTTACACATTAACCCCGCCGCCGTTGCCGCCGCTGCGGCTGTTTATAGTTTCACTCGCGCGTGAGACGAGTTTTCTCTAGTCTGTGTGAGAATATATGCCTCTCGCATTCTCACGTACAATGTGATGCTTGTGCATATACTATTTCTCCATGTGTGTGTGTGTGTGTGTGTGTGTGTGCATGTATGAAACACTTTTTTTCTCGCGCTGCAGCTCCTCTTTTTTCTTCCATCGTTTAGAAGTTTACGCGGACGAGTCGCGGCTTGATGAGCGTTTTTATGGATACTTCGCGCTTAGCCGGGCATTATTCATCGGTATGCGTGATAAAATCAGCACAGGTGGCTGCGTTGATTAGAAAATATGTTGTGAGGATCATCAGCTGTCGCGTACGTGCTGTCCTTTAGAGGCAGGCCCCGGACACCTTGTGCTGCTGCTGTTGCGGGAATTTAGAATAAGAAACTCGGATGATGATCATTGCAGGGAAATCTAGCTCACGTGCATTATAAACATTAAGGATGCGTATATGAAAGGTTTACCTCCACTTACGACGTCCTTTTGAACTTTGCGCAAAAGTATTACACCGCGACAAAAATCAAAATCTGTATATTCCTATTAATTAAATTAGGAATGCAAGTTAATTTTAAACTGCAGATATTTATATTGTTACCACTAGATACAATCCTTTCCTCATTATGCGGTGGAAATATTTGCTTTCGCGCATAGCTAATAATATGCAAATATTTGCTCTCGAGCTCGATATATATTATACGAGCGCGCTGCGTTATATCAATGCGTTATTTCTTTGCTAACTATCTGATTAGCAGTTCAGATAGACCAACATACTTATCTATGTTTTAAGAACACACGTCATAGCGAAGCTCTCGCGGCAAACTAGTCTGCATCAAGGCGAAATTCAGTTTAAAAACAGTCGTAACCCGAATCGATCTCGCGCTCCTAATCTACCAAAAACTTTTATGCCACATACTTTAGATTAGCAGATCACCTCCATTGTGTACTCATTGTTCATTAAACACCTCTCGGCCGATTCATGCACACCGGCTTGACACACTTATCTCGCGCACAATAACGGCAATCATCTGGCGTTGCATAAGGCTAACACGCAGGAACAAGCCACACACACACACACACACACACACTTAAGCGTATAGAAAATCTAGGCGGAAATTGCCGAAAAGCAATGATGAATTTGCGCTTCTCGCGCGGCAAACTTTTTTCTTTTTCCGCGAGCGCGAGCATTGTAACGCAAGGACGCGCGTGACTCTGCACATCGCTGCTCTGCACCGCACATACATGTGTCTAACGTCGTCTGTTTTGCTTTTCTGTTTCCAGGTCACCCACAAAGTGACGGGGCAGGTGATGGTCCTGAAAATGAACCAACTTCCGGCTAATCGGCCAAACATGCTCAAGGAGGTGCAGCTGATGAACAAACTCAGCCATCCGAACATTCTCAGGTTAGTACACCTTCGTATATAAAGATACTTTGAGCTGGCTTAGACTTTTTTTTATGTAACCAACAGGAAACGTTGGTTTGCGTTACTGCTGAATTCAAAGGATCTTAATGTAGCTCTTGATCTGCACTTTCATTCGCGGGAAAAAGCTTTGTTAACAGTTTTAATGTCGTACATGCTGATCGGAGAATAGACAGTAAAAGTGGAAAAAAATTTTTAGACCACTTTATTTAATTTTACGGCGGGCGATGATAAAAAAACATTTATAGACCGGTTTTTGCAAAATAGTTGAATGACGAGTGTAAGGATCCCCTAAGGATCGAAGCCAGCAGTAATTTTCTCTCGATTCTTCTCGAACATTTTGGTTAAATCAGCCTATTGACGCACCCGACGATTTTCCTCGATCTGCATTATAAGTTATCCAAGTGTGCACATCGTTAGCCTCGTTATACATAATCCGAGCATGTGGGGTGTCGTGGCTCGCGTGGCAGTGGTAAAAGGCCAGGAAATGTACGAGAAAGGGGGATGAACGGCTCAGTGAATAACTGGTCAGGCTTAATTTCAAGTTCGCCCTGGGTACGCTCGATAATCCAGTGTATATTTTTAGAGCCGCGCTATTTGGTTATGACATATTCCGAGGGATAACTGCCTTTGCGGTGGTTAGTCATGCCGAACAGCTGGTGATTAAACGGCCAAACAAATAGCGGCTTTTTTGCAGCTCCAATTGGATTTTGCCATAAAAGAATGAAAATGACCGATGCAGGAAGTGTAGTTATTATATGCATGTGTATAACGAATCGCAACGAACGGTGCGCAATAAAAATGGCTTCGAGTTAAAGTAGACTGTCGAGAAGTTAGGAAGGCATTTTCTTTCTGCATTGCCGGTTTTGAGTAAACATTTTATATATTTCTGCGTTTGGAAAATATAAAGCAGAGCTGTACACGCACTGGCTACGAGTATAATATGTAACCGATCACGGAAGCAGTTCGCAAACGCCTTGATCTCGATGTTTCGTAAGAGTCTCCATGAGAATCGTATTTTTTTTTCTGTGAATAATTTATTAAGATATTTTTAGTTCGTCAATCCGGTCAACGACACCGTGTTTTCGGTGGTAGTAAACAATAGGTTGTTTTTCAAACTCTTAATGAATCGTTAACGTAAATTTGACTTTGAGGTACACAAATAAAACTTTTTGAAACGTTATTAACTTTTCAAAAAGAAAGACTTTAAAAATGACCCATTTTTGTAATGCTTTTGTCATTTATGGTACAATCGTGCTTGTATCACTGTCCTGTCTTAAAGTATAATATCGTCAGACTATTTTAGAACTACTGACATATATAAGTTAGCTGAAAAAATTATTCTTCATTACACTAATTTTTTCTATTATCCCGGATATTGTGTGCGTTAAAGAAAGTTTAATTAGATCTAATTGATCGAACTGAAATTATTCGGGTCCACGAAATTAAATTGGACCTACCGAATTTCGTTGAGGATTGCGCAAACTTCGTTTTCACTTTGAAAAATGGCGCTAATTTGTTCGCGTTCTTGGAAGACAATTAAATAAATCTGTCATTCTAATTATATTAATTCAATTCCGATTTAAAGTACTATCGCATTACCTTTGACTTCCTGCCTAAATGAATCTCGGTGTGCTGAAACAATGTTTCCTATTGGGCAGATTAGTGCTTCCTGATTCAATAATTAACGTAAGAAGTTTATTTCGGTAAAAACTTTATTTAGTAATAATAATAAATTTTGTCATTAAATGAGTCATTTTTGTACTAAAACTGTTTGCTTCCGTCAGCTAAAATAAAATAATTTTTGCATCTTCAGACTTACGAAAATAATTTGTATATGAAAAATTATGTGTCAGTTTATATTTGTATCTTAAATATTAACAAAGTACATCTTGTTCTATTCTTATGTCCTTATTAAAGTTAAAACTGTACATTATTTAATTATTGCTTGGTAGTGATAAATTAACATGCATAAAATTAGATGTAATTTAGACGACCATATATAGATAGATACATTTAACACTATAACTTGAACGTTTTTGTTTTTAGTAATATTTTGGCTATAATTTATTTTAAATGACTCTTAATCTTGATAATGGCGCAATCTTATTTTAATTTCTTGAATTCCTTAAATTTTTTAAAAAGTTTTGTCCACACTGTTTTCAAGTATTATTACTCCTCTTACGCGCTTTGGCTGGGAATAGAAAATCGTTCTCTAATTTCGTCGCATTCGTTCAAAATCCGTTCCGCCACCGTTAAAATAACCCGATGAGCTGTCGCGTGCACGTAAAATGTTTTGCGAAAAAAACAAACATGAGACATTGGGGACTGAACGAATGAATAAAACAACAATTTCACGAGGACTTTTCTATACTTTAAAATATTTCATTTTCGTTTATTTGTGACTTATTGTCATTATCAAAGTTAATTTTTTTACAAACAATCTTTCGCATAAAAAGGGGGTTATACAAATAAAAATAATGCTGACCTACTTTAAATCGAGATTTCGATATATCATCTGAAAACTTCGACCTATCTAATAAAAATAACATGATTGATATGTTTATTCAATGGATGAAAAGTAAATTCTTTTAATGAAGAATCACAGTAAAATTGATTAAATACATATTTATTTTATCGCTGTATTTATTTTTATTCAAAGGTTGAAAATACATTGCAAAAAGATTTATCTGCATACAGCAGATAAAGTACATGTGAATTTCCATTTTATTGCATCAAATAGTTTTAAAAGATTATTTTTAAGTTCTTTTGATAAAATGTGGCAAATGTGTATAAAAATACTATGTCAATTGATTACATTTTAAATGAAGTGCAAATCCACAGCCTGACTTGTGACCTTGAACCTAACCTTACTCTTTGCTCTTTATTAAAAATTAAATCACCAAATATATAACTAGCTGTTTTTATTCACTTTTTTGTTTTTAGAATTTTATTATACTCATAATTTCTTACAATAACTTGTATCTTTGTGAATAAAATATTATCTTAAAGGCCAAAACTAATGAATTAATAAAGAAAATTTTTATAATAAAATATATTACCACGTACATTTATACAGCAGTAGTTCGTGTTGTTTCGTCAAATTCGCTATCGAATCATTTTCATTTTAGATTAGGATATCGTTTTCAATACACGTTTATTTTATGATCCTATTGAGCTTTCGTAAAGTCGCTTTCGTATGCATTTGTAAGCTACACCTTGAGTAATTGTTGAATTATATTATATGAAGTACACAACAACTTATCATGGTCAATATTGAACTATTTGGTTCTTTGTTGTTCTCCATTGTTTCATTTCATTTTGCATCATTGTATGCTTTTATCGAGTGTCCATATCCATTTCTTATAATCGACATAATGAATTTTGAAATATCATTGTTATCGATCTAGTTTTTATTACGTTTTTATTACGCGAACTTTTTCTTTCATATTATCAACCATGATATTTACCCGAAACGTATATTCTTGAAAATCTGATCATTTAATTTGCTTGATTCGAATCTGCAATTACATTGAAAAGAATACAACTTCCTGCTTATGACAAAACAATAGGTAGTGATGATCGATAAACATTCTATCCAGCTAAATGAAGCTAAATCAATTTTTCAAGTTGACGTTTGAAAAAAAATTGCATAATATCTTAGAATTATATCGATACTTTCTAAAATTCTTGCCTAAATGAGCAAAATAACCCTAATCAGTCAACGTTGCGTTTAACAAAATCACCGCCGACAATTAAAAATAAGAATAATCGCTAATTGCATTTGCCGCGCGCAGAAAACAAAACCGAAACAATCGAAAGTGGTCCAGTGCGTGTGCCCACATATCGTTGCTTCAATAACACACATATATAAGCGTGCGTGCAGTGCACTCACTGCTGAGCCAAGACTTTCGCCAAGCGGCAAAATTTATCGGTGAAATAGAGCAATCGATGCGCCAAAAGCGACTCCTTTACCGACTGCTTAATCTTGGGCCTCCTCTTCTTTTCTGTTTTCTTCTCTCTGGTGCGAAGCCGAAACACAAAAAAAAACCAACACGCGCCGAGCACAACAATTAAAACGATAAATTGCAGGTATCTTAGGAGCGAGTGCATATAAAAGGCGGGGAACAACAAAAAAAAGAGAAAGAGCACGTGCTCGCGCACAAAGAGAAAATCCGACAGGATTAATTGTTTCACGCTGCTATAGACTCGCGCGCAGCCCGTGTACGTCTGTGTGTTTGTCGAGAAAAGAAAAAGAAGACGTCGATAAGGGTATAATGCCATACAATCCGATTAATAAAATCGCGACGACGCTTTTGCCCTTAGTCTGTGTGTGTGTGTGTGTGTGTGTGAAGACCGTATCGTCATACGCGCGACCTTTGATTTTTTTTATCCTCGACGACGACGTTTTATGTCGGCGTCTATACGGCGGAACTGACATCGAGCCAAAGTGGGCGGTTTCGTTTTACTCTCTTGTTTCCTCCAGTCGCCGCACGGCTTCTCCCAAGTATACGCAAAAAAGTATTTTTGTAAGCGAAATGACATTTCGGCCGTTTCTTATGGAAATAAGGTGCGGGTATTTCGCGGATCGAGTTTTATTTACGAGCGAGCGTCGATTGTAACTCCATTGCAAATGTTTATTAGTCTGGCCGACGATATCAAATTGTAAAGAAGAGGTGCGATCGTTTTTCAGAAATTTATTTTTCTCGCACGCTACTTACCTATATATATATCCTCGGATTTATAACCTTATTCTTTTATGCACTATATAAGATAAAATAGAAATTGAATTTGTCCTGATAGAGATATAATTGCAATGACTTATATTATGTGATTTTTTTAATGTATTGAAATTTAAAACTTTCTCAAAATTATGATGGTCAGATTTTCACTTATTCAAGTTTAGAAAATAACGTTCATATTATGGTTTTATTATTTTGCATGAATAAACTGCTGATTAAAGTCTCAATTCTCTTTAAACGTGTGTCTATAATGTAGTTCGAAACTGAGTAGAAAGTATAAGTTATGCTCTTACTTTATTATATAGTCAAACTAAGTAAGCTAAGTTTATTTCTTTTATGGTTATAATTAATTTTAAGTACGATGGAAAAATAACTTGATTATTTAAATTATTAACTGTGTGTACAACGTAAAAATTTATATTTCCTCTGGAAATTAATTTAGGCTAAGAAGTTTATTAATATGAATTTGCAGCAGTTTATTTAGTATTTTTCAAAAATTTCAAGTCAAAAAAGATCGTTTTGGAAATGCAATTTGGGTCTATTTTTAATTTCGCCGCGCGTATCCGGCCAATTAAGCGCGAAACTGCCGCGTATCGTAAAAAAAGTTAATTAGATTTTATTCTTTGTACTATTAGGCGATGAACGAAAAGTTCTTTTTAACTTTCTCCAATGTCAAAGCAATCGATGCCGTTGCCAGGTTTTAGCAACAAAAACTACATCTTGAGAAAACAAAGAATCTTTGAGAAGTTGGCGATTAAGCGCTGCAAAAACAACGACAGATGATGTTAAAGCCGGATAACTAGAATCTTTTTTCCAAATTACCTTTCTCTTAAAAAGCCCCGATGTCAGTCTGTACTCGGCGAATTATCGTCCAGAAAAGTGTGCGTCCTACAATAATATCGATGAAAAAATTAATGAAACTATGCTCCATTAATTATATGGCTTTAGCTTTCGTCAATGCTAAAGCAATTTTCCAACACTTATCCTTTTTCACGAAGATTAGTTAATGAGGCGAATTCACGGGGATCGATCGCCATAATTGATTAATCGTCATCGAATGCCATCGTAAATAAGAAAAAACTCTCATCAACTAATTAGCATTGTCGACTGACCGTTGGTACGTTTACCCTTCACCTTCGACGTATATAACAATCGATTAACAGGATTACGCTCGATCTCCTGTCAAGTGACGCGGACCTTTTTCTTCAACCACAATCGATCGGTATAAATTCGTAATTACGTCTACGTGAAATAGCAATCACATTGAGAGGTTGATTTGAACGTTCGGTTTATATAAAACATGCACATTATGTCATCGGCGATCTTCCGAGATCGACGTGTGATTTCTCGCGGTTTCGTGTTCTCTCCATACCTACATTATTTTTTCTCTTGATCGTCAAAGCTCACTCCATCTTTGATAGACTTCCTTACGTCGCTCGTATATGGTTAAAATGACTGAGTCACTCTAAGTGCATCGACGATACTATAGGTACAAGGAAAATGTGCTATTTTCGTACAGAACAATGATTAGGTCATTCAATCTGAAGGATAGTTTTGTTGGTAAAGGTAAATTCTAACGATCAAAAATAATTCTTTTTTTTTATTACGAGTACAAATCAAATGTGCTTCTCCTCCACTAGAATGCAGTATGTGATTTTTAGTTCCATCTTATAATCATTATTGCACGTTATATTTTATTCTCCATAGCAGGAGATCAATTCTTCCATTAATTCTCCGAACAAAGTGTTGATGCCGAGACGGAAAAAGAGCAAATGAATAAGTCAATCGATCATGCGCATAATAATTAAGTCGGGCACGGCTATCAGCCACAGCTGGCACAAGTGGGTCGAGGACCTTCGGTTTCGACCATAACGGCACTCGAAGGTCGCGCGCACTTTATACGGAAGTGCATTACTTACGATCCTCTCTCCTCTCTCGCACTCTCGTGAGTCGTGCACATCAGCGCCTTTGTGGCTTCGAGATAGTATGTCGGTGCCGAACGATACATCGGCGCCTCGCGTGGCCCGCCGAGTGCACTACAATGCGATGCGTATAGCGCGGCGCACGCAGGAGGACTACGCGAGAAATGCGCGGCGCAGACCCGAGTGACGAGCGAGTTATGCGATCCAACGGATTTCTCGGCTCGTTGCAGCCGAGTCGCGCGCTCCTCCTCTGATTTGCTTTCGTCGTTATGGCCAATGTTTACGATGCTTATCTGGAGCTGCTTTAACGGTGCGCTGCAGACGCCCGATGACAATCGCCTTGTTGCCGAGGGCCTGCAGTCTTGGTCTTCCGATGCCGTTGCCGCGCTGCAACTTCCAATTCTTTTATTGGATCGAGTAGAGAGAGGGAAAAACGAGTTGATTCTTTTTTTTTTTATTTAAAATGGCAATTATAAGGGAAAATCGGGTCGATCGATTCGATGACTCAAGTAGGACTATGAGAGTTTGCATGACAGTGCGGAGTCGGCCGATCCGGTATACGATACAGTTGCCGATGACAAAATAGCTAGTTGTTGAATCGGCGCGAGATAAACATCTAATTTGACTCATCCAATTAATTATAAAGAAAAAAATTACGAGCGGCAATGTCAGTATTAAAATAGATTGATATTGTATGTATATATAATGTACATAGCGGTTGCACTAATTCAAGGGTCACTATACGGTACATATGTATTATGATATGCTTCACAAGGTGCAATCTATAAAATTGCATTTCAGTAGCCTATATACACACTAGTTGCTTCAATGTCATCGTTCAATCTGGATGATTTAGTTAGCGCACCTATGCAACAGGTTTAATAATCGTATATAAATTGAAAGAAAAATTGCCTGCAGAAATGGGAATGAATTCTGTTTCTTTTTGTATTATTTTAAGTAGCATACAATATCATAAATCAAATTTGAAAATCTGATAAGGATGTATTTTGCACCGGCGCAGGTTCATGGGCGTGTGCGTGCACGAAGGACAGCTGCACGCCCTGACGGAGTACATAAACGGCGGAAGCCTGGAACAGCTGATCATGGCCCGTCACACGGCGCTACCCCACCTGACGCGGATCAAGCTCGCCCGGGACACGGCTTGCGGCATGGCCTACCTGCACAGCAAGGGCCTCTTCCACCGGGACCTCACCTCCAAGAACGTCCTGGTCAAGAGGGAGGAGGCCGGGACGGAGCTTCTCACCGCGGTGGTCGGGGACTTTGGCCTCGCCGCCAAGATCCCGGACCCGAGCACCGGCTACCGGCTCAGCACCGTCGGCAGCCCCTACTGGATGTCGCCCGAGTGCCTCAAGGGCCAGTGGTACGACCACCGCTCGGACGTCTTCAGCTTCGGGATCGTCGTCTGCGAGCTGATCGGGAGGGTGCCCGCCGACCCCGACGTCCTGCCCCGCTCCGACAACTTCGGCCTCGACTACCTGGCCGTCGCCGAGATCTGCGCCGCCGCCGACCCTCCCCCGGCCTTCCTCCAGCTGGCTTTTCATTGCTGCACCGTAAGTATACAACTGGCTGCTATACAGCTTCCCCCTCCCGTAGCCCGCATAGTTCAAGGCGTCATTGACACGTTCACGTGCGCATTGCAGTACGAGCCGCGCTCGAGGCCTACCTTCCCCGAGATCGTGCAGATGCTGGACGGTCTGATCGCGAGCCACGAGGACGAGGCCAAGCGCAACCTGAACAAGCGGCAGTCGGTCGACCAGGAGCTCATGTCGAGCATGAACGAGATCGGCCGTCAGTCCCGGCCCCTCGGGAGGCGCACCGCGGCCTCGGCAGCAGCCAAGCTCCGCAGCCACTCGGCCGACGCCCGGGCCTGCGCCAACTCGACGCCCCCCTGCGACAAGGCGCGCTGCCACTCGGCGAGGCGGGTGGCGGAGCTGGCCAGTAGACGCGACCCCCACTACCGGCCCATGACGGCCAACCCCTTCCACGCCCTCGGCGGCGTCAAGAAGATCCTCGGCGACCTCTTCTCCAGCTGCCTCGAGCTGCCCTCCCTCGAGGACGTCAGCTCCGGGGCCGAGAGCTCGGGGCACGCCGCCAAGTTCAAGCCCGCCCAGAACGACACCATCGCCAAGATCCTCGAGAGGAAGAAGCCCAGCTCCGAGCCCAGCAGTCCCACCGCCAGAAAAAAGTGGGAGAAAAAGGTCAGCTACCTATCCTCTTATGCATCTTATATCTTATATCTGTATCCAACTTGACTAGTCAAGGGAGCTTCTAACGGGCGTTAACTGTGCACAGGTGGCGGCCAAAGCCGGGGCGGTGAGCCTCTTCGCGCACCCCCTGTTCCGCGAGGGCTGGGAGCCGCGGCGCCGGGGCAGCTGCGAGTCGGGATTCTGGAGCTGCGTGGGCGAGGACCTGAGTCCCGAGCCCCCGAACCGCCGACACGCCTCGACCCTCAGCAGCTCCGCGGCCAGTAGCCTCTTTCTCCTCGACGACCATCGCACGAGCTCCATCTACACGGACTCGAGCGAGGACATCGCGAGCCTAGGCGGGGGCGACTCCGCCTGCTGGGAGGACAGGCTCGACAGGCTCGACAGACTCGGGCCCCCCTCGAGCAAGACCATCGCCAAGATCGTCGACTACTTCGAGAGGAAGCAGGCGGGCGCCGGGAAGCTGGGCGAGCACGGCCTGGAGGTCGCGGCGCCGAGCCGGATTGCCCTGCTGAGGGCGCGGCTCGAGGGCTCGGTGCCGCTCTGTAGTATAAGCGCGGCCCAGAGGCTGGTCGTCTGCGAGGGCGCCGTCAGGAGTAAGCTGCCCCTCTTCGACAAGAAGTGACGAGTAAGGGAGTGCGCTTTCAGAGGCTTGGGCCGATGAGTCGAGGAGAGCGTCGAGCGAGATTTCGAGGAACGACTTTGAATAACTTCCTTTATTTCTTTCGATTGCGCGCGGCTCGAATCAACCCCTCTGATTTCTTCCGATTGCTGTGTGGATTTTCTAGCTTTTTTTCCGACTTATTGTAGATAGAGCATGTTTATTAGTCGTTAAGTTACAAATTGTATATATTTTCAAGGGGTAAAATAGTATTTGAATCGAGCGATTGAATCGCTAAATTTTACCTCCTTGTGCTTGAGCGATTCAGCCGAGTCGTAATGAACAAATCAATTTTCGAATTCCGTATCAAAATCATACTTCTCTTTAAGATCATTCAAATGATTAAAGTTATGAATACTGTTTAACTATATGCCCTTTAACACTACGCTATTTCAAAGAAAGGGACATGCATAGAGACAGTAATTATCTCAATTTGCACATTAAATCTCTTTCAATGTCGTTTTTCAGTATCTGTTCCAAAAAAAAAATCAATTTATTTTTGCCAACTTTAATATTCATTTTTTTCTGCAATGATCTTAAAATAAAGATTTTAAATCACTTCTTGAAATCTCGATTCTCGACGTTCGTATAATAAGAGCCTAAAGATTTTGTAAATTGGAGAACACACCGAGTTTGTTTTAACGTGCTTTATCCTCATCGAGTTTTGCTCGTCGATTGAAATTTCCGTTGCGCGAGAAATATTATCGTTTTATTCAACGCCAGTTGACCTAGATTAGGGTTTCGAGCACATAATTTTACAAGACTGTGATGTTTCTTTTCTATGATCTATTAGACAAATGTAAAATATGGTGCAAATCTAAACCCAAATCGAAAATTCTTCAAAATTTAAAAAGAAATGTTAAATTTTCTCACACAACAAGATTCTTTCGAATACAAACGTTAATTACCATTTTAAACAAACAATTTTTTGTTTATTCATATTATATTTATCGTACAAATAATTTCATGAATTTGTCAATTTTCTTTGTGTATTCTAAAAAAATATGATAATTATTTTTATCATTCAAAAGCTTTGTGAATAGTTTTACATGATACAATCAAATTTTATAAGCTGGCTGATTTTAAGATGAAAAAATATAATTTGAATAATCGAAAAGTGTTCGTTTTGTAAAGAAAAGGTGATTGTGTTTGTCGGATATAACTTCATTGTTATGCGTTTTAAGCAGTTCCTAGATAGGCAGCTCCGTCCTGTAGGCATTGGAGGTACTCTCGATCGTACTTTATGCACCGTGTTAATACAATGAAAAATATTATTTATGAAACTTGATGCTATGGTCTGTTACCTTTTTGTTATTGATTTTTGCTTAGACTAAGGAGAGTTAATTTAGAATAAGGCTCGTAGACATTAAAACTAGAACTAGGAAACTAGACTGAATTTATTTAAATCTCTGTAAATAGTAATACTGAGACAAAGTAAATAAAATAATTTAGATTTATTTGAGTTAAAATAGATAAAAATATTTTAGTTAAATAGCAAAAATGTATACGAGCTGAGTAATTATGAATGAACAAAAGTCTATTAGTTAGTGAACAGTCAATCATCATAATTGTTTAATCTTGATGTTTGCTGTTTATGGGTGAAGTTAATTATTAAACACAATTGTTGAGATTTTTCTATAAATCACTTACTTTTTAAATGTTGCATTTGCATATTAACTAACAATTTTAGATAATTTTAATCGCTAACTAATTGGCTTTTAATTAGTCAAGTTAATCCACGAATATTGTGCAGAGTATTATTCATTGTCAAAAATCAATAACAAAATGTACAACGTAAAGTGCACTAGTTAGACGAGAAAGTTCAATTTTCTTTCATCCCTTGCCTTCCTACATCTTCCTAAGAACGTCCGTGAGTGTCAATTCAGTGTCAAATCATCGACTACGATGTTAAACAGAAAAAAGAAAGTCTTCTACTGTAATAATACAAAAAACAAGACCCTAGCAAGGCCTAATATACAAAAGAATACAAATAAATATATATATAAAAAAGAAAGCTAAGCAGGAACGTTCCCTTCTGTTGAAAGTCACACCAGAACATTTATCGAATCCAAGAAATATGTTTTCGGTGGGTGCGTGTGCTTAGGACTCAAACGGTTTCAGAGGAGATGCAAATATAATATATTTTGTTGAGAGAAAGGAAACTCGTATCCCTACATATTTTTGTTGGTAATGATAAAGTAGCGAATCAGTCTTCGTAAAGTTAATAAAAATAAATTAAGAAATAACGAGGAGATTGCCAAGCTGAAAAAAGTTATATATATAAATAATTTAATATATCTATAAATGTATATGAAACTGATCTAGTCAGTGTATTAAACGAGGCGGCCTTATATTTTTTATGTATACACATACGAGAATATTAGTACTAAAGTTTAATACGAGTTTAAGAAGGAGGAAAATGAAAAGAATCATTGTAAAACCCAAGTTAACAGTGCGATTTTAGCGAGGCGCCTATGTCTAACGTTGTGACTTTGTAACGACGGAATTGTCGATTGAATCTTAAAAGTCTGATGTATCATTTGCGTGAAGCTGGTAAATTATTTGACTTATGCAGAACTTGTTTATCCGTATTTTTCTTTCACTCTATAATTATTAAAACCGTTTACAACCTTCAATATTGTCGTTTATATCATTTTGGAAAACCATTAAAAATTTAAATATTGATCAATCGAAAACAACTTCTCTGTACAATAAAGTATATAATATAATATAAGTTTCATTCTTTAAAATTAAACAAAAAAATTAAATGTAGAAATCAAAATATTGATAAAATAGATTCTGCAAAAGTCAACGAGAGCCTCTTCAGAGCAACTTAAAGGGAAAAAAGCATGGAATATGAGAGCATTTACGAGTTTGAGAGTTGAGAGATTGCAGGAAATTTAACGAACTACAGGAGCTGTATAAAATCAACTCAGAAATTGCGTGTTGTATGTCGTTATCGTTTTCTCTTTCTCTCATGCGTACTGTCTTGGCTTTACCTGAGCTCGGAAATTCTCTCATAAGCATGGTACTTTTCATTGATTTTATACACTAAATGAGAGGTAGAAACTATGCGCATGTCTAAAAAGTACGTAATCAATGTTCAATTAAAACAAAATCGTTTTTGTGATGGCGTTGGATGGCGTTTAGATAGTGTTTTCGTACATTTTGGATAATATCGTCGTATTGAACGAATTCGTCGCCTCGTCGTACTGTTTTTCTTTTTTTTTCTATACAAATTGTACCAAATTCGTATATAGAATAATAGCGTTTAAATAATCATTGTTTTATAATCACTGGGGTTGAACTGTTTAATTGTTCATCCCCCACAAATAAGACTGTGCGTTTGTTGAATATAATAATATACGTGTATGTAAGTATGGCTTTAATCCATCTTCTTTTTCTATTGATATTCTTTTTATTCATACACATCGTAAAATTTTCAGTATATTTCTTTTCCCCTAAAAAAAATTAAAAGTGAATCCTAAATCATTTAAAATCTTCTACTATATGGACTTTGCAAACTGTTCTCCACTGTGTCAATATTAAATCAAATGATATATTCTCGACAAGCTCTTTCTTAACAGAGAAAAAAACTTAAATTGTAACGATCTCCGATAAAAATTTGTAATAAAATCAATGAAAAAATGATTGCAATCATTCTCTACAAATATTGTAAGTGACTTTGCAATTAATAAATTTAATTTGAAATTTACAATTTTAACATACGATGTTTAGAATTTTAAGGAAAAACAAAATTATTCAACTGTAATGTGTTTTGCAATTAATTATTTTTAATAACCTAAATCACATTTTTTGGTGTAAGGTGGAGTAAACATTTATATGCGTGTATGGGAAATTCGAATCTTGAAAAATTAATTTTCACTAAGTATACTAATATATTCACGTAATATATCGTCAAATATTAAAAAAAAATTAAAAGCTTAACAGCAACATTTTTTAACTTCTGCTTTCAACGAACATTTATCGACTTTCAAATTTATGCGAAATTCGATAAATGATTAATTACTAAAAAAAATCTTAAAGCTGATAATGGCGATGCGAGCATAGCTCAGCTCATAGCCAGTAAAAGACGAAGGAGACGCTAAAAAAATCAAAGCAATGTATATCAATTAAACGCACTTCAAAGCAGGAATAAAGATTACAGTGTGAGATGTGAAAATAAAGTTAATTTTTCAGGATTTCCGTTTTATATTTATAACTGACAAAACTTTATGATAGTTTTGTGACACGCTTAAAGGTACCTGAACAACCAAGCGAGCAAAGAACTGCGAAGAAAAAAATAAGTTAAGAATCTTAAAGTAAAGCCGGACATATCGTGAGAGGGGCATATCCTAAAAACCATTGAGCTGATTTTCGAGAATTCGAACTGGTTTGTGTATGTAAGAGTGTGTGGCATAATCGTTAAAAACAAATGTATATGAATGAAAGAATCGAATGAAAAATTTCTTAGCTGAAACGAAATTTGAATACAGCGCATAAAGCAAATTAAGAGAGCTTTCCAAAAGTAAAAATAGCACATGATAAGCATCTTATTTATTATTTTAAATGAATCGAAAGAGAGGAAATAAATCAGGTAACAATATTATAAGATAGAAGTATGTTACTATAAAAAGTAAAGAAGTAAACTGAAATCATCTCTTCCACATTGACTTTTTTTCTTGATAACTGTCAGTGATTCATTCGAAGCCAGACAGACATGTGCTGTACATACACAAAAAAAAGAGAAGAGACGTGAAAAGATAATTAAATATCATCTGAATCAAATTTACCGTGAGAATTTTTATTTTTATTCTTAGTCTTATTCTTATTATTCTTATTCTTATTATTCTTATTATCATTATCATTATTATTATTATTATTATTATTATTATTATTATTATTATTATTATTGCATACAAGTAGATTTTAAAGATGATAATAATTATTCTAACTAATATAAAAAAGGATGCCGTAGATGAGCAAGTGGGAAATCGTATAACATCACCTGACGACGAAGATAACGACGAAGAATAGGAATAATAATGATAATAAACAAGTAATAATCAATAAAATCAAGTAAGCGAATGAATGTAATAAAGGTGGGATTTTCAGCGAAACTATACATAGATATATTATATTGTAAATATTCCTATACATATACAAGGATAATAAAGTTAAGAACTCGCAATTTTTATAAAAATATATTAATGTGTTAAATTTTTTATTTCAGCCCTTAGACTCATAACCTTTGACCTTTTTGTATTCCTATTTAAAAATTTTGAACTAATTTTGAGTAGAAAAGTTTTTATTCTGTGGTTATAAAGTTGTGCATAATATAAAATTAGATGACGCAATGAAATATCGCATTGTTTAATTAATATAGTTTATTTAAAACGTAATTCTATACCCATTATAACATTTCTTTTGAAATCAAGGGATTTTCTTAATCACTATGTTCTCATTCAAAGTAAACAACACATTTTCATTCAGATATTTATTTTAGAAAAATATTCGAAATAATGATGATAACAAGAATAATTACTAACAATATAGTAACAGATGAATGTACGCAATGCAGATAAAATACAATAATTATAACTACATAAATACACAGAAGTATCATAAAATATCCTATATACAAAAATTTATAAAATAAGAGTTCACACTTATGAAAAACAAGCATTGAAGATTTTATTAAAGCCTTATTGTAAAGCCGTTCCGCCCCGACTTTTATTTTATTATGAATTATTTACATATCGCTTTATAATCGCTTAATGATGATTTTATCATTTTAAGAACATACTTTGTAAAATGATTGATTGATTATAAGCAATTCAGACATGGAAATATTTCGTATGACATGTTTTCATTATACCAGTCATAATCTAACATTTTCACAATTTTGTAAACTTTCATTTTTAATTATTAATAATTTATTTAAAATCAATATTGTAAATTTTTTAAAAGTTGTGATTGTTAATACAAAAGTTTTCCATATCTGTGCCAATGAAATGGAACAAAATTTATTTCTTAACTCTCTTGCGTTTAGCAAAAATAGGTATTATTTAACAGTCAATTACACCTTGTTTCATTGACATAAAATTTTTTCACAGGTTTTATTCGCTTTTAAAAAGAATTTCGAAGTACAATTGAGATCGCTGATGGACGTGCAAAAAGACCATTTTCGATTAAAGAAATATAAGATAAACTTAACTGATACAGAGACAATTATCCATTTGACTGAAATAACCAGAGCATTTGGTAGTTCAGCTAGAAATATCTGGCTATTTCTCTGTCTCGGAGCCAGTGAAATTTTTCGTCAAATTACAAAATAGTTTTCGCGTAATGAATTTGTTTCGTGCAAAGAGTGAGAATTATGAAAAAATACAAGCAAATAATTTAAAGGTGTAGGTATATATAAATAATTAAAAAAAAAGAACACATTCACAAAAGGACGTCGACGAAAATTCACTATCCTTAAATTACAAAAGAAATTGTCCTCACTTTAGTTCAACATTCTTTGTACACAAAGAAAAAAGTTATACTAATTCTTACAATAGTACGTATAGCGTAATATTGCGTTTTCACAATCGTAGTTTTCTAGTTGATGGCCATATATATATATATATATATATATATACGTACAGGAAATGCCGAATTTGAATTTTCGCGCCCAAAGAAAAGAGAAATGATTAAATATTTTTCGGTACTTTGATGCACGAGCAACGGTTTATAATAGGAATCGTTTAATCCAATTAACGATTAATTCTTTGCAGTGCAGGCATGTAAGTAGCAGATGATCGTTTTGCAGAAATATCGAGTAAGTATATATGAAGAGTTATAATAAAGCTTCCTGTACTGTCTTATCGTAAAAATCAGTATAAAAGTAGGCGCGAGCGGACACGTCGGTAGACCGCGCGAAGAATCAAATGATAAAGGGAAAGCCAGCGAGTGAGCGAGCCGGTGAGTCATCAGCGCTCCTTCTCCTTTCTCAAGCTGAGGCCGCCCAAGTCTTCCTCGGGAATCAAGGGTATGTATCTCGTCCTGGGGTCGTTCTTCCTCTCGTAGACGTAAGGAAAAACGATGGACCTCGGCTGCGGTGCCTTGCTCTTCGGCTCCTCGGTTTCGGTAAGAACGAGGGCTCGGTCGGCTTTGGCGGGCGCTTCGCTGCTCTGCGCCTGGTGTAGATCCTGCGCCAGTGGTATGAACTTCCTCTCCTGGTCCTTCGGCGACGCGGTGACGTTCTCGTGCCTGACGGCGGACTCGTTCTTCGCCGCGGACTCGAGCTCGACTTTGGGGGAGTCGAGACCGACCACGAGAGGCAGCCAGTCGTCGATTTTGGTCTCGGTGACGAGCGCGGCCTCGCTGTCGTTGCTCCTCGGCGACCAGTTGGCGCCCCCTTCGCTCAACCAGCTGCCACCTGCTTGTCCTGCACAACAAACGTTATATACATATAAATATATATATAGATTGATCAAAAGCTGGTAAACGAAAGAAAGTTGCAGGCGGAGGCAGTTGCGCCTTGTGAATTCGTACCTTCGAAGGACTTGTCCTTCCTGCTGTCGACCGGCTTCACCGGCATCGGCTGCCAATCGTCGCTCTTATCCTCGTTCTTGTCGCTCCTCTCGGTAAGGGCGCTGCTCTGGGTGGAGCTGGAGGTCGAGGCGGAGAGGAGCCGCTGCTGGTTGCGCTCGATCTTGTAGATGACCGTTTCCGTGCTGGTCTTGCTCATGCTTCTCGCGGTTGTCGTCGAAGCAGTCGTCCTCGTAGTCGTCGTCGTACTCGTCGATTGTTCCTCCTCGAATTCGATGAAGTACTTGGTGCGGCTGTCGCCGCTCTCGCCGATCCTCTTCCTTTGACCAGCGTCGGTGCCGATCTCCTCCTCGTTACGAGCCTCGAACAGATTGCCTGCAACGCGAAACCACACACTCGTTGGTCGCATCGTTATGTTTCATTGTCCTTTCCCAGCCTTACACCCATAAGGTTCGTCGATCCTCCTCGGGAGGAAAAAAGCCCTCGAGGATTACTTTACCTAAGGGCGGGAAGTACTTGGGCCTCTCGGCCCGGCCCGGGCCCCCGATGAAGCTCGGCGTGTACTGGGAGATGAGCGGCAGCAGCGTCTGCCTGGCGTACCTCTCGGCCTGGGCGAGGATCCCGGCGAGCCTCTCGGGCAGGAACTGGACGGTGAATCCTCGGGAGGACGGCGACTCGTCGAGTATTTCCTGCTTCCTGTCCTCCATGAGCGCCTGCTCACCGGCGCCGCTCCTCGGATCGGTCCGCGAATCGGCCCTCGAGGTCTGCGGCTGGCCGGAGGAGGTTCCGTCGTGGCGGGTGCCGCGGGGCCTGAGCACCGGCTCGGTGATCTCGGGCAGCCTCAGCGAGCGGCCGGTCTCCTTCTTGGCGGGTGTCGCGAGGCGCAGGACCGGCTCCTGGATCTCGAGGAGGCTCGAGCTCGTGGTCTCGTCGGCCGTGAGGCTCGAGGCCAGGGTGATGAGGGGCACGACTCCGCTGCGCTCGAGGTTGAGGGGTGGCTGCGCCGAGGGCGAGAGGTTCGAGCTCGAGAAGCCGCGGCCGCGCTCGGCCAGCTCGCCGATGTTGTTGCTCTCCACCGAGTTGGACGAGCCGTCGTTCGTGAGGTCGCTCAGGGACCAGGGGCTCGAACCGCTCTGAAACCCATTCGCTCGAGATTACGTTGATGAATCGTTGATGTTTGCTCGGCTGATGGCCGAGTGTCGCGAAAACCTCAATCGAACGAAGGTAGCGTAACGAGAATGCGAACGACGAGAGATAGCGGTGGAAAAAATTAGCGCAGGTTCATTTACGCTCAGCTATAATTTCCGCTAATAAAGCAGATTTTCATGAGCGAGCGCCTATTCGAAATTAAATCTTGTTTGTACATTAATTGACCGGTTCAAAGCGGAAGGATAAGCTTCTAGAGCAAATTCATGCATCCCATAATTGGATACATGTATAATTGGATCCATTTGGCTGAAGCTACGGAACTCTTTCCTTCTCTCGCTGGCGTCCGCTCGTCTAAGCGCATCTACGCGCTGCTGATCTTTTTATGTATATTCATATCGCGTGTGCCGAGTGCCGCGGCGAGTCTCGAGAAAAAGCTCAGACTCGCAGCGGGGTTATTGATTTATGCAAATTCGATGGTGTGTCACGCATCCGATAGATTATTATTACTCGATCTTATTTCGCGCAGAAGCTTGAAAGTTAAAAATAAAAGGGAGAATGAGAAAATTAACTGTGATGCCATTGACCAGGTGAGAAAATATTATCGTATGGTACTTTATTAGCTTTATCAACCTGGTAATTCTTTCCGCTACTCGAATTATCCGTGTACTCTTTGATGGCTGACGATTTGGCCTGTTCATTGGCAATTTTGATGTTCTGCTCCTTGGTGAACGGTCCTAGACCCTTCTGCGGCACCTCGTTGGTGAAGCTGTCTTTTCCTGCGCGAGGCAATCAAACGAAAACAAATATTTAAATGAAATGGACAAGTTGCGTCTCCTCTTCTCTCGTACGAAATGCGGCGTCAACCAACCATTATTCCTGTCGTAGTTGTGCTCCCTGGTAAAGGGTCCAATGCCAGGCTGCTGCTGCTGTTGTTGCTGCTTGATCTCCTCCTTCATGACGGGACTCGGTGGCGTTGGCTGGTCGAGCTTGCCGAGCTCCTCGTCCTCGTCGTCCTCGGCTTCGGGTGGCACACTGCAGTCGCCCGAGTAAAGCGGCAGGTAGACGGGTTTGCCGGACTCGAGGACCAAGCCGCGCTTGCAGACCGAGTATCGGGCGCCGTAGCTGTCCACTACCGAGATCTTGTCCACCGCCCACGAGACCAGTCCCGAAGAGATCCAGCCGCTGTAGGCCGTGTACTTTATCTGTAGACAAATCATTTTGGGCTTAGAACGCGCCGAGTATAGAGATCTCATTGGTATATGATTTTAGGTAATGGCGACGAGCCGCTCACCTCGATGGCATCGAGATTGGCGAGGGCCGGATGGGGCACGACGATCTTTCTGAGGGTCGCGCCGACCAGCAGCTCCTCGTCGTCCTTCTTCGTCATCGCGAAGGTCTCGTTGATCGAGCCCTCGGCCAGTAGCGTCAGCTGCAGCCTACCGTAACTCTTCACCGGTCTCTCGTGTCTGCTGTTGTAAACTTTCACCTGAGTGGACAAAGGGGCAATTTTCATCGACGAGGTTGCAATGTCACATTTGTTATGCTACATCTTAAGTTGTTCAGTTGATGCTACTGTTGTAAGAGTTTTAACGATACATAGGATATACAGGTAAATCTTTTATTTTACAAATCAAACTAATATACCGATATACGAAGAGTATATACGCAATAGCGTTTTTTTTTCTCGGCTATTTATCGGCCGCTCTTGGCCTCGATTCAATTTCGAATACTCGTTTAAGAAAATTAACGTTTGTCTCCTCTCGGCACAGCACCGCAGCAGGAGCAGCAGCTTTCTACAAGCTACTTTTGCTCTCTCACATCGACGGGAAAATCGTTTTCCCCATTATTGGCGCGCATCCAACCGCTTGGATGCAATGGAAGATAAATAAGCGTGACAGGGCAGCAGCCATAAGTACCTGGTACTGATGAGCGCAGAAGGGCTCCTCGTCGCGGGTGACGAGGTAGAGCTGTCCCCTGGCGTGGCTCTTGTCGCTGTAGAAGCCCATGTCGCCGCAGGGACGGTCCGGATGGCTGCCGCAGGGGAAGCACTCGCCCCTCAGTAGACCGTCGTAGCCGCTCTCGCAGGGGAACGCTGGGAAGCGACACTTGGGGCTTATCGAGTCCGTGAAGAGCTTGTAGGCGCGCCGGTGGTTGCACAGGGATCGGCCCTCCACTGAGCTCGCTGCATCCATCCACATAGGCGCAACAGACACATTTTTCACCATATCCTAGACTTTCCTTCGCTTGCTATATTCTAAGTGCTCGCATGAGTCAATCCGAGCGCAAGGCAAGGACATTATTTATCGTGCCAACTTTTTTTATTTATCCGATGTACGAATATTTTGAATATTTCCAGGTTGTACGAAATTAATGTTGAATAGACATTCTCGTAATACCCAGATCGTTACTTTCACAGTTTTTAGAAGAAAATTATTGAAGGTTTAATGTCCCTAAACGATCAAACAGTGCGCTCAAGTGCATTTACCACTTTTATGCATATATATACCAACCAGCCCCACTTGCCAAAACTGCGTGCAGTCATAAATCAAACGCTCGGACCGCACCGAAATCTATTCGTTGATCCTCAACCACAGTAAAAGCCGCGGGCGCGAAAAATCGAAACTCGATGAAAAAAAAAAAAAAAAACACCCCAGACTACACACTCGAATCTCCATTTGCATACTTATAGACACGATTTTAGAGAAATCGAAATCGAAATCGAAACTGCACCGAGTAAAAAGCGATTATTCCGGCACGAGCGAATAAAAACAGCATCCCACGCGCTGGAGTTGCGGGCATACACCGCGGCTATAATCGTTCTTCTTTTCGAAAACGAAAACTTTAGAGAAGCAGAGCGAGAGAGAGGGTAAAGGGGGTAGGGGGAAAGATGAAAAAAGAGGATGAGGCACCGGGAGACGCGCAGTTTCACCATATACCGCAAGGCCCGGAGACTGTCGCGTTGGCGCGTACACCGGCTGCGATTTCGAAGAAATAAAGAGCTGTATATATCAGGCGAGTCGCGTCGATCCAAGTACGACCCACTTTCCTGTAGCCGAGCGAGAGGCTGGAAAAGAGGCGAAAAAGAGTCGCGACCGCCGCCGGTACGGTGTGGGAGGCTGCTGCACGTATACTCGCTACAGCTAAGTGAGCAAGTGAAAAGAAGAAGCCGAGACCGCCGCGGTGCGTAGACGCGCCGGGAGCCGCGTGCAAGAGGAGGAGCTCGCGGCTCGTGGCTTTCTAATCGACGGACTGCGCGACACATATCGATCTTGCCGAGCGAGAAAGTGATATCGCGGCGAGCGCCTCTCGAACTGCCTCGCGGCACAGCTCGTGCATCGATTGTGCATAACCCGATAACCCGCCTTTTTTAACGGGAGCAGAGCTTTGCCACGAAGTTTGTCAGGGCGGCGGGTGACCCGCCCGTATCGTCGACAATTTATGTTGCGTTTGCAGGCTTTGCGCGTGGATCGTCTGTTTTCCGATTATGGATAATATTCTTTTTATTCGTACTCTAGGCAAGAAGTCTATATTGCTCCATTCACTAGTGGTGATTATTTATTCAATATACCGATATATGCGGAAGCTTAATTGTTTTTGAATATGAATTTTTTACTTTACATCGATTTCGAGAATACGAGAAAACAAGACCTGCGTTAAAGGTAAACCGACACATTTATAAGCCGTTTAGGTGATAATATAAAGTGGCTCTCTGCAGTCCTATAAAGGCAATAATCTCAGGCCGGCTCAGAGAGAGAGAGAGAGGGAGGAATGGAATCGCATCTGCCTATAAAGCTGCAGCTACGCGCAGGTACAGTTACTCACACCAGATGATGTCGCTGACCGCGCCGACGAATAGATTCGAGCAGCCAGTCTGCATCCTGCCGCCGTTCGGGTAGAAGTCGACGTCGCCCATGGGCTGCCAGGAGCCAAGGCCGCCGAGGATCAGCTGCTCGCCGTTGCTGTGGATCACGTCCACGAACATGGCGTCGGTCTCGTCCAGACGAGCTCGTGGGTCTTGCGCCTCGAACAGTGGACCCGCTGGGTCTAGACCTAAGATCGATCCGACGAATAAGTCATGAACGGATTTAATATTCCAATAGTTTCGAAACTATATTGCAATAACTGCGGTACACTTATATGTATATAGTACGTTATCTACGTTAACGCTATGCAAAGAGTTGGAATGATACATATAAAAGGATAAATTGAAGGATTAAAATCCAATATCGTTCGACGCTGAAATAAAGGAACGATCTATTTTCATTTTTATTATCAGCACATTCAAATATCCTATATAGAATTAGTTACAGTCTATGACCAAATGCACGAGCTCGAAATGCTTATTTAGCCGAAGATCGCTTTAATTATATCCTCGTTAGGCTGCAGCCTATGGCTACCGGCACATCGAAAAACCAGTTAATAAGGATAATAACGAGTACATAGCCGCGCGCGATAAGCTCTCTAGCGATGCACGCGCTTGCCTCGACTCGTAATGCAATATATATATATATATGCAGCCAGCCGAGTTTTGCCGCTGGCGAGCGGTGCCACTATGTACTTCCAACGCGCCGAGCGTCGCAAGTTTCTGCGCGAAAATGAGTATGAATGGAAAAACATAGCGACCGGGTGGCCTTGCGATCGTTTCTCTCCACTGCAAATTATACCTCTGCGTAATTAATAGAGCTGGCTGACTTTCAGCGCGGTATCCTTCTGTAAGCAATGACATTTTCTTTATGCTTTTACTTATGGCTCTATTGAGCATCGATGGATGCGCGATACCGATTCATATCGGACTTATTATACATTGATCCGTGGCAGATAGAAAGTGTCCTTTTTTTTTAATTATAAAAGCTTTTCAATTGCTTTAAGAAGCAAAGTTTTTTTCAAATGAAAAATTTACTTTTCTATATATAGTCCTTCGTTTCCTTAACAAAAAAAAAAAGAGCAAGTTCATTGGCAATGAAAATCATGTTTACCCACGCGTACGAACAGTTGAACGAACGGTCGATGAATTCCGCGGTGTTGTATTGCGCTCGAGCGATCGCTTACTCTTATAGACATGTATATACATATATATCTTATTAACGATCGGGATTCTTGCGTTAAATGGCGTAACGCCGAGTGCACTCGTCGAGCGGGAAAAATCTCCTCCGGGTTTCTCTCTTCATTTTGACCAAAGGATCAATATGCCAGATATGCTCTTTTTCCTTTTCCTTTCTTCGAGGAGCAACTGCTGCTTTTTTCTCGGTAGAAAGTTTCGGAAACTACAGCCAAGTTTATTGAAGCAGTGATACACAGGATTGTTTACCGTGAGATCCATTGATAAGGTGCAGACTTTGGGGAAAAAAAAACGAAAAAACCAGACAACGTTTCAAGCTCTACTAAACTGGTACGCAACGTTCTTTTCGCGGTAAAGTAAGTGTGTGAAAAGTTTTTCAGTGGATTTTTTTTACCTACTTAACTGGTTATCAATTTCATTTATCATATCGAGTTATTCGCACTGAAATATAAATTTAAATTACAAATGTTATGCGTAGAATGGTTTTATTGAATCATCGATAAAAGTTAACAAAAATGATACTGCATATTGAAAAGTTAATAGTATGTATACCTATAATGAGTAGTTTTAAAATAAAGTTTATTGGGTCACAGTTTCAAAAGTAGGATCATATTAACGGCTCTTTCACAATAAACAGAATTCAGAATGCACACTTAATTTATCCTCGATAGTCAATAAAAATAGATCGAGCGTGCGATAGTATATGCGGAGCTTGGATATATATGCATATATAGACCGCATTCATAGTGGGTAAGTCGCTGCTACTGCCGCAGTCTTATCCACTCCCGGTACTATCTACTGCGAGTAGTTCTTTTCCACGACCGGTAAAACGGGAGCCGCGAAAGGTTTTTAAACTATGACGACTTTGCATTAGTGGCGGTATTAACAATGTCGCCTGTATAAAAAAAACGTTCTATAGCGATACAATTATATCCACCGCGAAACAATGACTTTTATTTGCGTATCGATGCGACGTGCTGCGAACCGACCAGCAAAATGGCGATTTTATGGTTTTCTACTGAAAAAAAAAGAGAAATTATTGATATTTATAGGCGTTTCAGCGCGAATGGCTGAATACATACCTATTTACATAAGAAGTTGTTTTATCAGGAGAAGCATTAGGCGAAATCTGCCACTTTATACGCGCTAAATGTCATAATGCGTACTTACAAATAAGTTTTAGGTTCCGAGTAGCCCATAAATTCTCATTTTCTAGCTGCCGCGGTATTAATTGCTACGGCGTAAAAGTCAGTTTTAACAGCGCGGGGATAGTCGAGGAAGCAATCGTCATTGGAATAAAATTTTTACGACCAACTGAAGCG
The DNA here is from genome assembly GCA_900490025.1 of Megastigmus dorsalis. Classification (NCBI taxonomy): domain Eukaryota; kingdom Metazoa; phylum Arthropoda; class Insecta; order Hymenoptera; family Megastigmidae; genus Megastigmus; species Megastigmus dorsalis. The sequence continues at coordinate 36,119 of UELU01138093.1, read as the reverse complement.
CGCTATAAACTTAGCCAGGAATCGCGTGGTCCAATACTAAATAAAGGAGATAATGTATAAGCCGGCGACTCACCGGTGATCCTGGAGACGTTGCCCAGCTCGGCACCAGCGAATCCAGCCACGTGCGCCCCGAGACTGAAGCCGATCAGATGGATCTTGTCGAGGGGCACGTTGAGGCTGCGCACGAGTTTCGCCAGCTGTCGGCCCACCAGCCTAGTGTTAGCCGCCGCCCTCACGTAGTTGGGCACTGCACTGCCGGGGCCCCAGTCCACGCACACTGAAACAATCGCGAAGACCTTCTCTCTTTAGCCGCTGCATCGTATACTACGCCGCTAAACCATCTTTCCGCATCGGCGGTGCTCGATTATGTGGAATCGACGCTGTTGTGCAGCCGCTGGGATATATATATTTGCATTTTTACAGATCATACTGACTGGCTTGGACGACTCGCGAATGTTAAGTCTTCTATATAATCGAGCTGGTGCGCGAGTGCGCGTCGCTTTGCGGATTCGCCAAACGAGCCTTCGCTGCGTAATAGAGTTGGTTGGCCAATTCGTGCTCTTTATTTGGAGCCAAGTGAATCACCGATTCGAAAGCTACTTCGGAGACCGGCGCCGAGTTCATTCCGTTGACGAACTTTCGGTTTAGCAATAGTGCACAACGATTATTGTTATTAAAGTTTCTTGGTATCGCTTATTTAAACAAATTTAAACCGTTCCATCGGCCATCCAAGTTTTTCCAATTTCGAGACAAAATTCTCGCAAAAAAGCAGTTCCATTTTTGTTGCGTCTGTATTGAATGACAGAGTTTATACGATGACCGCCCATTTTAAAATTCAAATTTAATTTTTCAATAGAGTGAGAAAAGAGCACGAACGAGCGCAACTACTCGATCCGACCCGGTTAATGAGACTATTGCTCCAAGAAGGCTACGGTTCTTTTAGTTTCGCTAGAGTCCATTGTGAAGTTGAAATTTGCATTTGTATAGCTGCTGTAATTGGCTGTGAATTGGGCTTTTCACGAACTTCAATTGGAGAGTATTAAAGCTTAAATAATTCGCTCCACACGCTTTAGACCGATAAATAAAGTATGTATGAATAAAATTGAGAATTTAAATAGAACAAAATGTTTATAAAATAATACCACCAAGTATTGATTTATTTTCAGTTTGTTCTCCCTTCAATTCACTTCACAATCAAATAAGAAAAATAAAATATCCGGAATAAAGTAGGATTCTGCTGTTCTTTATTTAAGGCCGTAGAATAGGTATAGACGAAATAAATTACCTATGTTACACTCGATAACAGCCATAAGAGCCGAGCGCATCTCGTAAACCCAGACGTGATCGCAGCTCGAGCCAAATCCGTGGACGATGACTTTGGTGGGCAGCTCCGGATCTATGGCGTTGTTGGCTTTGTCGCTGATGCTCTCGGCCGGCACCTCCATCGGAATCGACCGAGCCTTTCTGCTGCCGTACACGAAGAATCTGAAAAAACCAAGCAAATCCCTTCTCTTAGACATATAAGATCGAAGATTTATTCCGCGGAAAATGATTCCATTCGCTAAATCCACTTTGTACGAGGGAAATTTTATATCTCATTTTATTATTCCACCGAGAAATTAATTTTAAACTTAATGCACGTGTGTATAATGGTAAGTATCTTGCACATACTTGGACTAAAAACAGTCAGGAGATACAGAATAAAATATCGGATACGTTATGTACTTTAGTATTTGAAAATAAGTTCTCACGATAATAAACTTTGATAACCGCAGGTCCATAAACGTCGATGCAACTGATCGCTTATTGCATCCGACTGTATTGCGTACATGAGTTTCAGAATGGTTCGTTAAAAATTCTCATTTCAATAAAATTATACTTTAGAACATTAAGTTACAGTTGCAATTCGTTTGCATGCGTATCTATAATAAGGATACAAAATAACGGTGTTTGAAAGGTTTATTTGCAGTGGAGACAATTTTAATTCTTTGAAGATATTATTATATGCTTTTTAAGCAAATGAGTGGCTGCAGTTGTAAATGTCGAAAATTTAGGAAATGTTTGTGATAAGAATGATTTACAAACGGTGCTGTAAATAGGTGAGGTCCATGAACCTTCGAAAGCACGAACAACGCATTGATTCTCCTAGAATGTAAACATATTATGATAGCAGAGATTGGGTCAGATTTTATTTCGACAATTATTTACATAATACACAGGTTACATAATTTCCTTGTAAAGCCGCTTGAAAACTGCTTTAGCCCACAAAGCTCGAAAAAGCAAACGGTACATTTTCGAAATAAATTTTCATTAGCCGCTCGAATTCCTCGTGGTAATTCAGCTCGTAAACTGCATTTTTTTTTATTACCCACCGAGCATTTAAATACAGTTAGACGAAGCTATGATGACAAGCTATAAATAACCTCGAGGTCGTTTTCCCGATTTTTTGTACGTATATGCTAATTAGTTAATTTTCGAGCGTCAGAGTGAATAATACTCCGTTAATGAATATGTTTTATATTACAAATGCTAATAGTTACTTTCCATTTTATAAAGCTGAGGCTAAGTACTTGGCGTCCGCAAGCAAAAAGTCATTGCGAAATACAAAGGAAATGTTCTTAATTAGCGGTGCTAATTTGTCCGCGCGTATGATGACAAATTTTAAATGAGAATATTTTCAATGGCTAATGATTGAGCAATAGGCGCGAAGATCGTAAAATAAGCTTTTGTAGAATATATTTAAAGTTATTTTTAACCGGCACATTAACAGCTTGGAGAAGTTCAAAAAGATTTCTTCCTCGGTGATAAATGTGCAATATGACACGGTTTTTGTATTTTTCTTTATATGTTTATGACAAAAAAATGCTCTTTAATGAAAAAATTATACCGACTCTGACGAATAATATTATGAGAAAAAAAATTTAATTTCCATTCCTCGTTCGGTTTCTAATAGTCAAGAAGAAAAGTTTCTCCTGGTCATCACGAAGACGCGCAAATTATACTCTTTACACGTAATCGTACGGCGAAATCTAATTTTGAGCAGTAAGCGTGGAAGATAAGGAGCTTCATATCAGATGTTTAAGTGGGACATCAGTATTCGACTCGTGTGCCGAGATTTCTTGACGTCAATGGGCAGCTCTATAAAAAAACTTTATTATCTAACATCGAGAAGATGTGAAGAGGTTTTGGGAAGAGCAGATATTTCATGTACAGACCGAAAAATGATGATTTTCTATTTTGGCCTTAGTAGGACACATCTAGGATTCCTTCACGCGTAGCCGCGTCTAAGAGTTTCCATACGGTCGGTTTCTTTTCCTAAGCCAACCACGAGTTTTGAACAATGAGCGGCCATTATATTCGCATTCGAGGGTCGTTAGCAAATTTTGCGGTACTGCACGCGCCGAATATCGCCTTATAATTACGTTGAACGATCGGATTCCACGCGTTGATTTCCCTATCGGCGCACGGAGAAGGGGAAATTCTCCCGGCTACTCTGTCTCCTTAGGCTAGCGGTGTACCTGGTGCCGACATCCTTGGGTGGCGAGGGCAGCATCTCGAGGTAGCTGAAGGGCCCGGTGTCCTCGAAACAGCCGACATCCTCGTAGCAGACCCGCGAGACCTCGCGCTTGCTCCTGTGGCCGCGTCTCTGCTTCTTGCTCTCCCACTCGTTCATCGACTCGACCACCGCGCGGAAGATCTCCGCGTCGTTGCGCTCGTCCAGCGACTCGTCGACCAGCCTGAGCTCGTCCGACGCCTCGACATTATTTACTGCAATCAAAATTTTTTTAACATTTCAGATTATACAGTTCGGCTATATCGCAATTACATTTACAGTTATTTGTTGATATTAAGAAATATTCCATTCTTAATTAATGGGGCACTCATAAAAACAAACAATGAAGCGTCTATGGGAAGGTACCGGTTGATTTAGATGCAGTTGGTGCATGTCACGCATGCTTCGAAATAAATGGTACGGTAAAGCGCAGCCACTCAAAAACCTTTCATCACAACATCAATTGAAATTCTATCTCAACCTGAACAAATATAGTCGAGCATGTCACGAAGTTCGTGTTCACTGATGATTAGTGCTATTCACTTTTCTAACTAATGCAAGCCAGTCCAGCAGTCGGTCTTTGTAATAGCTTCCGTTACAAAACTGTTTCAACATCGGTGTGAATCAGGTCTTTATATTTACGGTGCACGCGCTTAGAACCTTTTCCTCTCGCAGCTTATAATACCCGAACTAATTTAATAAACGAATAAGCATCGAGTTTCAAAATGCGCAACTGGGTTCGAACGCTATTTTTTATTATGTCAAGAAAGTAGGAATAAAAAAACATAATACAACGAAGTCTCTGTGTATACCGTGCGTATTAATTGTAGTACGTGCACCAATGCTTTAACAGTTAGTTTATTGAAAAACTTCAAGGATACCGGGCCACAGTTCTCTCGAACTTATATCTGTGCAAAACCCGAGTACCGAAGAAAAGTAGGCGAAGCGTCAAGAGCATCAAGAATTTCGAGTCGATCGAGAAGCAGAGAATATCCGTATTGATCAGCGTCACAATAGACTGTGAAACATCGAATCCCCGTCGACTATTGCAAGCATCTCGAGCCATCGATCATTGCACGCTCGCACAGCTGATCGAGACCGGTCGATAAAGATCCCGTCGCGGTCGAAGCTGGCGCGCGCATCCTCTCTCTCTCTCTCTCTCTCTCTCTTTGGAGCGAGTGAATCGGTCGTTGTATAGGCGGGGCCGTAGACGCGCCGCGAGGTCGGCCCGCGATAATATAACGGCACTCGCCGCGGAGGCGGCATCGGGCCGTTATCGCTATTAGCATGGGATCGTACAGCGAGCCAAACCGCCGCCGCCTCTCACGATCCCTCGATAATCCTACTAGCCCACTGACCACTGTTTGTCGACTTTTTTTTTCCTCCAGCTCTTTTAACTACCGCAGCTTTGGCCGTACCTTATTGGACCGATGTATCGCCGCACGCGTATGATTTTGCGCGCCGTTCAATCTAGCTGCAACTGCGCCGCAGATGTTTGCTTGCGTAAACGCAGTTTTGTATTTAATCGTTTATTATTCTTTGCTGCGCGCTTCCTTTCCGAAGAATGTACGCATAACTTTTTACGAACGCAGGGACTCGGGCTCGCGAAATTGCCCGATAAAGTGTGTCACTTCTCGAGAGGAAGAAAAAGAAACGGCCCGCGTGCATTGAGAAATGGCCTTCTCCTTCTCTCATCATGGCCGATGTGTCCATTGATTGTAAATTTCAAGTTTTCGCGACAAAAATGCACCGAGTTTTCTGCCTGTCTTTTTTCAGCACATCAATCAGTGCGTACGAAAAATCGAGTCGCGTTAATTATGAATCTTTTTAACGACTAGCCCCGCTATCCCGGAACATAACGCAGTCATTAGTGCAAACAGCGAAATTATCCATATCCATAAATTGTAATCAGAAAAAAGGATCGGAGACCTGAAAAGGAATTTCGCGGGACCATAAAGCATTTACTTCTTAATTCGAGGTGACCAAGTGAGCAAGGAGTGGCAGCCTCGCTTACGAAATTCCGTGTTTTATGTGTAAATAAAAAACCCCTTTTCCCATCAACGGATTTACCCGACAGCCATTCATTACAGCGCAATGCCTCTATCACTCGGTTAACATGCTTTTATATATAATACTATAGTAGATTAATTACGGTCAGGTAATCGAGTTCATTCCACGAAAAACAAGTAGCAGAAAAAATTCATTAACAAAAGCTTATATGTACTGTGGATATTCAAGTTAACTGTTTGCAAACCAAAGAAAGAACAATGTGTACGATAGAGAACGTTGGACGTTGTCGTTTCTCGAGCGCAGCATCACACCAAAGTTTGTAAATATAACATGCCGATCATCGCAACGAAGCAGCGACAATTGTTACGAGGAGTTCCAAAGCCGCGCGCATATCCCTACACGTGCGCTTTTTTTTATGCAAATATAGGAAGCGAAAGAAGAGCACAGAGAACGTAGCGAGTGGCGCGAGCGCAATGCAAAATAAGCAGCTCGAACGGCGCGCGTATGTGCACGTACACATGTAACGCTGAACGAAGTCGTAGCGTCGCTCGGGTCCGGCACGCGCTGAATTTAAATGGCGGTGCGCCGCTATATTATTCAATCCGATTTCTACGCCCCCGAAAACGGTGAACGACTGCTGACCGATCGGTTATATAGATTTGCCGGCCTGTACAGTAGCCCCGGCGCGGTTACGAAATTCACCGTTCCCCAGCTGTACCGTATACCTATAGGTATACGACGACGCGATCCAGCTGTGCTTTCTCGCTCGTTAGGCGTTAGAGGAGAAACTTTTTGTGCTCGCCCACCTCGTGCAGCGGCCACTCGTAAACTTTTCGTCTTTGGAGAGCACCTGACGATTATTGTATCTCTTCCCTTCCGGACAGTTTCTTAATTATTACATGTCAAGTACGAGGCGCGCGATATACTTGCAGTCGGTGTATACCTATACGTGTCGGTCGCGGTTATGCGCAGCGATTAGCTAATGTTTGCAACAAAACAAGTACAACTTTTATTATTTCATATACATGTAGCTTTCGATTGTACACTAATATAGTTTACGTAAAAGTGCTTGTATGCGCGGAATAAAATAGAGCAACGCTGATTCTGCGAAGCGTAATTAAAAGAGAGAGAGGGAAGCGAGGTTAAGAAGGCCAAGGAAAAAGTCTGCGGTAATTCGCGCATTAAAAAGATTTACAGCTCGTAATTTTGGTTGCCGCTCTATACCGTCGTCCCCGACTAATCATCGATGAAACTCCGCGTCGCGAATGTAATGAGACCCAAACGGACGTTTATTTCCGTCATCATCAATTCCACGAAATAAGTGTGCAAGACGATTTCCCGACACAGATATAACAAAGGTCTCCGGAGTCGAAGGCGAGTCCATCCGTTGGATAAAAAGATGGAAAAAAAGCCCGATCCAGGAGCGCGCGATTTATACGATTTCGCAACGACGGCGTCGCACGCGGACGAGTGAGAACAAAAAGCTTGTAGCGCATCGGCAGATCGGAACTGTGTCGCAACAACTGGTTCAATCACCTCGTAATGTCAGAGCCGCCGCTGAGCAGCGAGAGACAAAAAGGAGGCGTTTATAGAGAGAGGCCAGGACAACAAAGAAGCGAGCCTGATGGCAATTCTTCAATTTCACATTTCCCCGAGACTCTCGAGACTCGTCACCGTCATACCAAATCCCTCGGCTCGCAACTACGCGTCGCTCTTGATACCTACATTTCGGTTGTCCGTCATTTACGCTAATATTCCACTCTAGTCGGGTCGCGCGGTATACGAGTTTAGCTCACTGGGGCGAGTTGAATAAACAAAAAAACTGCGGCTGCAGGCTATACATACTTATAATGAGCTAACGGGTAACGCATTTTCTCGCGAACTTAACCCGGTCTGCGGATGTCACAGCTCAAGTGTAAGCTTTGTCTGCTAATGCATGCGACTGTTGATGGGGGTCAGTTTCGCGGAAGGTCGAGCGCTTTGTGTCGACGCTCGGCACCGAGAGAAATCTCTCTGAGCTGATGCGGAGATGGCGAGAAAAGGAACACTGGACCGATTTGATTATAGACGATGCGATAGAATGACTTTTTAAGTCGTTCACTTTCTATACCTTGAAATTTATAGAGTGAATATCTCTCTCACTTTCAGACTGCATTCAGCGAACTATATCGGTATTCGAAAAAAAAAAATACCAAAGCAATTCAAATAAATATTTATTGAAATCTTTCTAATTCCATTGGAATTAGATAGTAAGTCAATTATCCCAAATTAATGCCGTAGAAATTTGAATAACCAATGCAAATGGAAAGGTGCACATATATTTATTGGAAATCAAAATACTATCATTTCCATATGATAAGTCGAATATTATCGATCAATATGTGAGAAACTCTGAAAATATCAATGGCAACTGAGAAGGCAAAAAGTCCTTTCGGCGTATCCCGGCGATCGCACGCACCTCGAGTCTGACATCGAGACGGTACAGTCACCGACTGCTCCTCCCCCTTCCTCTCTTTGTCGCGCGAACTTACGACCCAGTTCCGGTCGCGCCTCGGAGCGCCTGGTAAAAAAGAAAGGAGCGACGTGGAAGAAAAGGGTCGAAGCCGCGCCGGCGAGGAAGAAGCGCGCTTCTTATATTCCCGGCTATTCTTCGCGTTCCTACGGCATTCCGAGCTACGGCGTATCTATATCTCGTCTTGTTCTCTTGATACTCCAGTTGCCATCGATGTCACAGCTGCGCGACGGCTTTTATTCTTTTTTCGGCGCGGCGCCTCCGGCTCGACTCCCTTTTTTTTCTTCTCGCTTTTACGAGTGGCCAACGGAGACGGGATGGACGACTGCGGAATCCGATCCAGATAATTGCTTTGTTTTTAGAAACGATGCTGATTTGTTTTGTCCGAGCGCAGCATCGACAGAATGGGGATACTCTGTTGATTTAGTGCTGCAGATTTGTTTGACCGGAAATGCGGCAGGAAAAACGCGAACGCAGAAATTTATATGTATAGCTTTTACACTATGAATAGGAAAGATTTTTGAATACATTTAAATTCTTATTTGACCTATAAATGCAAATTTGCTCAATTTAGAAACTTTTCTGGAAACCAGTAAAATATTTCGGTTTTGAATTAATCATATCATATAGAAATAGGGGAATAAGTTACTTTCTTAATTCCTTCATTTCATTTCTACTGTTCTTTGATTACTTGAGTTGCATAAAATAGTGAATTACCTTTCTAAATATTGTTGAATGAAGTACTGTTCCAACACTTCTACATCTCTTAAGCAGTAGTGCTTTCATTGTTTGACTAGTACTCAAATCCATCGCAATTACAGAAATTTTGTGTAATACGTAAATAATTAAGAAATTACGGCAATGGGCTAATTTTTAGTAAGGTAAAAATGAAAGTTAGAATTTATAAATATACGACGGAAGTATTCCATATAGCATTTAATTTTACGCTTTTTACTTTAGAAACGAACTTTGTTATATGCAAGTGCGTTTTTATTTTCGTACACATCAGCTTTGGATTTCTCATACGAACAAAGTATAATTTTTTAAAAGAATTGTTATTTTTCGTTATATGTATAAAAAACAACGTTACAGTCCCTTTGCCGCCAAGAATTGTATCTGTAAGTATTAAAATCATGATAAATACATGAATTTCACAAGAGATGAATAAGAAAAACAAAACGCCGTCGGAACATTGTTCAACAACATTGACCTCGATAATTATACGTTAGGCGTGCGGTAAGTACGTTCGATACTTTACGACAATAACTGAAATTCCAGTGCGCGCGCGCGCGTAAGTTGAAAGGAAAAAGGAGGAATTTTGTAACGTATCGCCTCGTAAAGCATAATTTTATAAAGGCAAAAATGTGCGCGGCCTAAGTAAGTAAGATCGCGCGAAAGCAAAAGTTTCAAATTGACTTTCTCCGTTGGCGCGAGTTCGAAAGCACGCCAAACAAAACAAAAAGTCCTAGTTTCGATTCTCAAAAACAATCTGATTCATATCGGAAGCTAATTGTAACTTTCGACGAGATCTGCATAATAAAGGAGTCATTTCTACGAAAGGCAAAGCCAACTGGAGGCGCGTAATAAAAACTCATAATTGATTTGGAAAAACATGGCTGAACGCAGTTATTTCGAAACTATCGCAGCGGTAAAAGTTCTGTCCCACGCGTGTCAATTCACTTGTGGTCTGTGTGCGTAATATTTCAACGGCCACCAGCCTCGTAAATATCTCGAGTTTCTTGAGTGAAAATAGGAGAAAGGGCAAACAAAAAGTGACAGCTGATGAGGAGATCAAATAAGAAACCATTGCAGATAGATTTGAACTTATTATTAGCTTCCTCAAATTTATTTTGTTGGTGCGACTAAATTATTATTAATACTGCATTTATTTTTACATTTAATTGCATTCTAAAATTTCACGACTAACAATTTGTTTGATCGGTCAGTTATATTTTTAATTATAATTCATTGTAGAATTTTCATAATTTATTTCTTGTATACGCATGAAAAAAAGAAATATTATATGGCACTGAGATATACAAGTAAATAGATGCAAATGTCTATTTGACGTATAAAAGCGGACTCAAAGCATTTTATCGAGCCGAATCTATATACTATAGACCAGTGAGTTGAGTTGTCACATAAAAAAATTCAATTTTTTTTCTTCTTTTATTATCTGTTTTCTATATGTCATTTCCGTCAAATCATATTCTACAGAGAAATCAATAAGTGAACTCGACAGTGGCAATTGCTATCCCTTACGACAAAATCAACAAATAATATAAATTTCCCTTGCGATAAAAAGATTTTCCCTCAAATTATCCTAACAAACGAAAAGCGATTCTTTTTCACTAGATACATGTTTTTTTTCAAAAACTTGTTTATAAAATATATCAAGCTATACTCAAATGAACGAGAAAATAGCTCCTACATAATGTATGATTATCTCCAAATGGTATAGGCCTTTTTATTTCGCATGTACACGAAACAAAAAGGAAACCAGTTTCGTTAAAACTTTAACCATTTTTCGCTGCACGTTTACCTTTCTCGACATGCTGCAGATATAAGGAGTTGAGAAACTGCACTATTTGAATGAATGAATATGTGCAAGAACAGGTGATATCACGGATACGTACATTTAGAGGAAAATATTCTGCAACTGAGAGATATTTCGAGTCAATTTTTAAACCCAAACGTACGAGTATAATCAGAATGCTTTATTAGTTACATTATAATGGTATACTATTTATTAAACTCAAGAATTTTCTAAGGAATATGTATTGTATAGTTTGCACAGGTAAATAAATAACGCATTCCCAACAATCAGTATCCGTCAAAAGAATTAACAGATAATTGAAATTACTAATCTCAAAAGCTGCATTCATAAAGCATTATGCTTTTAGTTGATGCTGCTCATAAATCCGCTTTATTGAATATCTATATATCACAATTGCCGTAAGCACGGTGTCAGATTACCCTTAAATACCGTTATTAAGGTCTTTCTACAGTTACATGTAAGGTATGTATATTCGACCGTGCCAGTTATTCCTTTCTCAAAGATCTACTTTTCTCAGTGAACAAGGAACTTACGAAATATTTGATCGCTGCTCAAAGATTAAAGAATAATCTATATAGCAAGAGCTCAAAAAAGATTTTGGAGGTAAAATAAATATAGGAATCGCGAAGAGAAGCTTTTGAAAAAGAATTAAAAGGACAATGGGTAAATCATTTTTGCCTAACCGATTCCGTATGTTCTGGATCGTTGTGTAAATTTCTTATTTTCTTTGTGAGTCGTGCAAAATTGAATCTTCCGAGCAAAATAACTATTTTCGCCAATACGCACGCGTTATTATAGAATAAGCCTGAGATAATGCGGTGCCAGGTTTTTCACGGACGTTTCGCCTCGTTAATAATACACACACACATGCGCCGGGCGATGAAAGAGTGACGAAAGCGCTCCGCGATCTGCTTTGATAAATGGATTATTATCATTGGGCCAACGGTTGTTTTTACTCGACACATTTATATATACAAGCCCGCAACGACACTTGCATGTATTATTGCGCATCCAAAGCTATAGAAGTCATTCTAATTTGTTTTTAATGCTTTTTTCGGTATTATGTTCGGAGATTTCGTGATACTCTGGAGTAATGTTATTCTTTTCATAATTTTGTTACGGTATTTTCGTTTCCTTCTCTCCTTAAATCTATGATTAATACTTTTGTCTTTGGAGTACCTTCTACCTTTATTACCGAAATTTTTAGTTTCTTTTTGTTCAATTGTGTCGTTTTTATAATACTATATATAGTATAATCGGTCCTGGTAAGATAATTACAAGTCATTAATACTGTTTTGAAATTTTGTTATTTATTTTTGACTACTATTTTCCAACACTTTTGGTGATTTTCAAGTACTTCTTTGTATTTACCTATTTGCAAATGTCTAAAACAGTGTCTTTCTCCAACGACGATTTTTACTTTTATTCCAACGTCGACATGGTATTATATGTTAGAAACTTTTTTTATACCGTAACTAAACGCATGTTCCGTAATGCAAGTCCACTCTCGTTCGTTTTCCCCTCATCTTGTAAGGAAACACATTATTCCTGTCGCATGTTCTCATGTGCTTTCGAATTTTTAAAAAAGAATCTTGTAAACGCATCGCGGTAAACTTTTCATCATTTCCTGGTTTTTATCGTTTGTTTAGTAAATTTCCTGTACAAAATGTTATTGCAACCAACTTTCATGTATGTCACACAATAATTCATATAATGTCAAGATATTAAGAAAAGTCTCTTGTTTTTTTTTATCATTAAAAAGCATTGGATGTATCATTTGAAATTATTATCCGAGTTTAAGTGCTTTTATTCGAGAAACTCGGCGCAGCGCGGCGATTATTATTTAACTGAGCTACTTTTTCGCGTTGGCTGCCTGGCGTCATCATTTTCTACATCTGCCAATGCAACAGAGGCATAATTTACCTTATTTCTAATGCATAACCAACGCTTGACCAACGCTGGACCGGCGTTGGAAAGTTTTCTATTCCAAGAAACGTCATGACCTCAAGACTGGATTAAAAACAAGTCCACGCAGAGGTGCACAGCGTGAAATCTTATATGTACTACGCTTTAAAGCGATCTCATCTTTCAAAACGCGATAACTAAGTAGTCTAGAAAATAGTTTCTAAATAAGACATGCCAATGATTGAAGTAAAAACAGGTTTTACAAGCCACGACTAAATTATGATTGTTTTGACGCTAGCCGATATATCAACGATCTCGATCCATAAAATTATTTCGAAGTGTTATTTTTAAGAAATCCGAGACTCGCGCAGGTGCGGAACAAGCACAAAGTGCATATGGAAAAATAGAAAGGCGAAAAGTGGGTCAAAGGTGCGTCTGCATCAGCTGCGCGTGTATACGCGTACATAAGCGCGTCGTCGCTGGCAGGGACCGAGAGAGAAGATAAGCTGCGTACACGCCTTGTACTACCGGTGCGCGTACACAACTTTATACAAAGAGCACCGAGCTCACCGAGAGCGTAACGGTATTTCTTATGCTCTACACTGGGACCTCGAGTGGGACAATGGGGCGCGCACATGGATTCGGTACCGGTGTGTATACATCGATTTCCTTCTTATGCCGCGACCTGCAGACGGTCTAAGTGCAGTACGTATGCGCGCAAACGAGGAGCATTTACCCGTTCAAATGAACGATCTTGAACTCGTTTGGAGCCGCGGAAGCTCGCGCGAAAGCTCGCGCGGAAGCCTCGCAGCTGCAGCCTCTACTCCTGCCGCCGCTCGGGCCCCGTAAACTCAGTTCCGTCTTTTCCTTCTTTCTCGCTGCCCGGGATGTTATAATGGCATCAGCTAAACGATGGGAGCGGAGAAAGTGGTCGGAAATTTTAGATTTACCGTTCTCGTTGTGCAGTGCAGACTAGTTTTGCGTATGCGCGACGAGTAGTGTGTATAGCGCTTAGCGGAGACGTGGATGCTCTCGCGACTTGGACGAGATGAGAGGATCGAGGATTAGACTTTCAGATTTACGCGGAATCGGTTATACGCTGCATGTATAAGCTTGTAGAGGTGAAGAGTTTTGCTTTGCTAAACATCTCGAGTGACTCGGCGTGTTTGATAAATGACCGTATGACCGTTACGTCATACAAATTTAACGGACAATTACAAATGTTTAAATTATATGATAACAAATGATTCGCGTTCAAAATGGTAATTATCTGTAAATTATTGTGGCGTGATGTTCATACGCTACGCTTATCGTGCAATTATTTAAGGGAAATGTAAGGAACTTTAATTTGTCCAAATAGTGATATTATTTGAATTTTAATAGTTGCGTGCTATCTGAAAAAGTGATTGCACTTAAACTCATGATACGGGTGTACTTAAAAGTCATTTCTTTGAAACTTGGAATTTATTCGCAAAATGTTGTTTAAACATTGGTATTACTATTACATTTTTATATCTAAATATTAAAAATAAATTTCGCACGCAAGATAAATGTAAATTTATTTTGACCAGCTAATAATCCTTATGGTCACCTAGGATATATCTCTATTCCAAATTTAGTTTTAAGAACTTTTTCTTGTATCTTTATAGTTTGATCCAAACTTTTTCTATTTTAATTTTCATTTTTATCAAGTCCTTCTTTCTCTTTTATAGGATTAGCATTTCTGAGTTCATTAGCCAGAGGTTTAATCTTTAACTTTTCTTCTCATAATTTAGCTGCTTTACCTAAAATCTTTTCGAGCACGAACAGCTGCTTTTTATGTATTTGAAAATCGTTTCTTTCCTACTTCTTTATAATACAATTTGTTTATGTTTTTCCGTAAATGAATTTCTTTTTGAAGCTTATCAATAGTTAGCATACTTTCATATAATTATTAGTATTATAGTAATTGTCTGCATAGATGTTAAATTTATTTCAAAAGCAATTTGACTTTTAAATGAGAGTAGACTTGTAAGACTTTACTCTAAATGTTGCTAGAAGGTTATTGAATCCATCGAGTATCGAATTTAATAGAGCAAAGATTGATTTATTTATCAACGGGGAATAGGGATAAAAGTGTCTATCATTGTACTTTCTATGCACATAAAATTCAGAATTTAACAGCTTTTCTAAGTGATTGCGCGCTAGCTATTACAACTTTTCCCCCGTTAAAAAGTGGCGTAACAGTTTCGAGTCCCATCCACGACTGTAAATAGCTAGTCCACCTATATGCGACATTACGGCTAAAACTAAATTATGCTCGCGGGGCATACCAAGAGCCCGGGAGCGTATATAGATTTCGGTTATACAGGCGAGGCGAGCAATAAAGAGTGCAGCAGGTCGAGAGGCAGTGCGAGGAAAAAAAAAGCCGGAAGCAGGAAACGAGGAGAAGCTTACTTACAAGGAGTTTACGTGACACGTTCCGCAACGGGGGCCTGCATGGAAGTGTTACCTGCACCTAGTGCACACTTTCGCGCGCGACACGCACAATCGCTCGCGGAAGTCCGAAAAATCGTCTTCTCGTGTACTTTTTTTTTGTTCTTTCCTCGGTCGAAATCTCTTTCCTTATATCTTTCCTGCGCGCGACGCGTCGAATATGTAGGTTAGAGAGAGAGAGAGAGAGAATCGAGGATACAGCAGCAACGGGCGACGGAGAAAGGTGACATAGAGAGTAGAGCGGCGCTGGCGTGTGCGTGAGCCACGCGTGGGTGATGGATCGTACGAGATAAGTTGGAGGAACAAAGGATAAGCTGGATCGCGTGGCGCTCGGTGCACGCGTGCAGCGGGAGATTCGGCGGAGCCGCCCGCTCTCTATACATATAGAATGCATGGTAGTTGGATGCGTATGCGTGTTTACTCTGTAGATTTTCGCATCTATTAACGATTAAAGTATCGCATTCTCAGTATCTTGATACATGTATAAGCCATCAGTCGCATCCTGTATTTCGAATTGCTACTGAATGAAGATGTTGATTCTCCGTTAGGAGCGTATACTCTATTCAGGTTCGATTTTGTACGAGGTCGTATGTTCCATTTAGGAACGGTTTGTCGTCTCATTTGAATTTCCTATTATGAAAACGGTTAGAAAGTTTCAGCTGATCCGAATCATTGGAATAAAAAATTTTCGTGTTTTATTGCCAATCGTTATAGCTTAATCAAGTCGAGCATGTATCTTAATAATTTACGGTTCATTGGTACATTCAAACATTTTTGTATAATAATCAATGGATGGTAATTTTTGTTCAGTAGCAATCTATCCGGAACCAATATAGTTGTGTACAAGAATCATTAATTGTGTTGACAGCTATTGCGATTTGAAATTCGAATTTTTGTCCCACTTGCATGAAGTTAATTTACAGCTCATTCGTGAAATATTTTTTGTTATTGACGTTAAATTTGAAGTAAAAAAATTTCTACGAAAAATTCTCTTATTTCGTCCAGCAGCAGCAGTCAAATTAATAATCGACAAAAGTCTCCCAACGCAGCTTCGCTGCATTTATACTATCCGATCGGTCACGCTAATAAGACATTTTCTTTTATTCGCTCAGCCGAGTTAAGCCGCGCGGCGCGCCTCTACACAATTATCATCGATCATAATTTCGTCATTGGCTCGGCGCTCGACGCTCGGCGACGTCCTTGGAAAGCGAAATGCGAAATTCGCGGTCCACTTATTCTCGCGCCAAGTCGAGAAAGGACTCTGTGCAGTGCGTGCGTATATCGCGCTTACGATGCCGACTCCACCTAACGCTTTTGCGGACTTTTGCGAATGTGCGAGGTTTTTCTCTGCTATTTTCGAGATTTTCTCTGCGTTTTATCGGTGAAGAAAAAGAAAGCTACTCGTACTTACGCAGCTTCCCGCTCTTTTCGAGTAAGTACTTTCAGCGGACTTTCAGTGGATAATTTGGTAAACCGCGTGTCGACGTTGTTATAAAGAGCGACGGGAAGTAGGATACTAAAATAGTCATGATTTTGAAGAAGCGATCATTAATTCTATTACTTTCAGAGCAGCTATGTTGTTTTTTTTTTGTATGGTCATACATTTTGTTGAAGCACACATGATTTTTGGTTAATTTAGAGGAAAAGTTAGTAAAGTTTTATAATTTTTTTTGTCATTTGGAGATCGAATACAAAGATAAAGAACTGATATATTTGCAAAAATTTTATATCGTTCATAGTACTATCCATGAACACGCAGACAAAGTTTAATAATATTTTCGTGGCTTTGTCGATGTCGAAAGTTAAAAGCGAAATGAGATGTTATTTAACGGCAAGCTTGGAATAGTTCAACCAGACATTTTTTATGCAGCAGGTACACACCACACTTTCGAATATCCCTGCTAATTTTTCTCCTGTCCATTTTGCTAGATTATTAAGGAAGTCATTTCGATGACGGATGATTAATATTTTAACAAGAAACAAATCACACTGCGCTTACGATCATCTTTACGCATTTTTTTTATAATTTTTAGAAACTATATTATATAGAAAAGATTGATTATAAATTCGATTGATTTTTTTCGATGTGTTTGAGCAATTCATATGCTGAATGCACTTATATATTTGAATTCATTTGTAATGTTCCTTGCATAATAGTAAATCAGAAACATGATCAAAATCTAAAATATAATAATACACCAACAAAATAACATTTTATAACTTTCTAGAATTGTGCAGTCGCAATAATTGCTTATATATATACAAATAAAGAAAAATAAATTTTTCCTCAATCAATTATATATAATGTTCATTTCTGATTTTCTACGAAAGCAATATTTCACTCGAATGAATCCTCGTGACAAGCAAAGGCCTGCAATCAAATCGAAAACATCAGCGAATAATTAAATCGCTCTCCAGTTATCCAAAAAAAAAAGAAAAAATTCTCCTATAATCGCTGCAGCACACCTTTCACGAACATACCCTGAACTCGCGACCTCGAATCCCCACCTTCTAAAGAAGCTTACGATATTCCTCAATTAAAGCCGGCAAAAGCAACAATTTCATTGAGCATATATAATTATGTCGGTTCTCCGCTCTTACATCAGACTTGCATCGCATATAAACCGAGTCGGTGCGCTTCTCTCGCCTATAAGAGGAGCTGCGAGCCGAGTCGGTGCATTCTGTGGATTCTGTGGGAAAAAAGGAGGAAGTGAGCGGGAAAGAGTCCGCGGCGTAAGCGCATAGGCCGGGGAAACCGAATCCCCGAGATGACACAGTTTCCACTAACCCATAGAGGAGGACGCTCAAGTGCAGCGAGAAAGGTGAGTGAACTCGCGCCGCGCGCTCTATCCGTGCTGTGCACTTGTATTCCAGAACGAGTCGAAATTCTATGCACGACCTGTGCGGTATATCCGAGCGAGGTATACGCGGTGTTTGCTCGGTGTTTGCGCGTTTGTAATTCAGGATGAAAGGAGCAATCACGGAGTTCATCTCGTACCGGCGATGCGCACTTGGAAAAAGTTACTTCAACTTGCCGGGATAGGATCTTATTGTATGCTGTACGGAGGTTTCGAAATCGTGCCTTGACAGAGATACTTTTTTTCTGCTTCTGTTGGATCACATTTTATTTAAAAATATTTTGCGAATCGTGGGTGAATCTACCTACAAATGAAAAGATTACGAGAAGGGAAGTGAAAATAAATAATAGGCCGCGTGAAATACGAGTTGGTACTGCACGAACCTATCGCGACTTTTAGATGAAGATAGAATTGAAGATGTATGATAGATGATTTATTTTGTAAACAATGAATGTGTCGGGAAGTCTTTGGATGTATATTACAATCTTCGATTTTATAAGATTATCATCACAGCCGATTCATGAACACATCAAACTTGCCCATGGAATTATAAAACAATATGCTGCAGGTAAGATAACCTTGCGAAAGACTTACGGCATATATAAATCAACTTGAATTGAATATTACGATAAAACTTACATGGCGAAGAAGATTATTAAAGTGTCAATGTCTGTGACTCACCTGAAACATAAATAAAAATTCATAATGAAACTCACGTATGTATATATAGGTATAGGTGAATGATAAATAGGAAATGGTATCAAGCTATCGAATTATTTGTATCAAACTCGGCTTGCTGATTTTTCAAATGACTAAATAATAAAAGCGATAGCGATTTTGAATATTAATTAGCCGTCTCCACGTTTTAAGTCGAACAAAAATCAACGTGTAACAAGGTATACAATTTTTTTTTATCATTTTTCTGAGTAACCGTGTAAATAAAGCGGTCCGTTCTTTGATGGTCCGGTGTCAGATTTTATTGTTCGCGAAAACGACGCGAAAGCAGTTCACTGATTATCACGTAGATAATAAAATCTCGGCGCTACTGGCAAGTGATTTCTCAGTTTCATTCTTTTTTACTGGGACAGTTGTATGGTAGAAAAGTTGGTATATCTTGAAAAAAATTTATACTCGTAATAAGGTTTCTCTTTAGTTTTTAATTAGGGTTGTGAATAATTATAATTTTAAGATTTCATTCGCAAGAAAACGAATTCCCTCAATTAACTTAAAATCATAGTCTCAAGAAGTTCGTCTGGCTGAATCTCAATATTTTTAACACGGATTCAAGTGTGAATCTCAGTAAGATCCCAATAGCATCGTTTCCACCATACGATACAAGTTGACGACTTCGTTATAAAAGTTTATTCAACACATGTATCGAAATAAGATGTTGCAATCATTGATTCAGTACCGAGGGGTGATTAAATAACAGTATGAAGTAAGCCCCGAGTGCAATGCAGCTGAGATGCATTATGTAAAAAAATCAGTGGCTGAGAAACAATTCTCTCTCTTTCTCTCTCTTTCTCTGTCTCTCGGCTCGTTTGACCCAAACTTTCCCAGAAAGATAAGAAAAGAAAGGCGCACACGAAGTCTCTCTCACACGCAGGTGATGCGTTGCATAAGCCCTGGTCGATGTCGCGCTGGACAAATTGCAACTGCATCCAAAGGTATATGTTCGCGTACGAGCGCCGCGGCGCTTCATCATCCAGACGTACGATGCGCTGGTTTGGCTCGTCGCGAGTCTAGCGCCTCGTCCTTTTCTATGTAATATACGCGCTGTCGGATAAACATCGTGAGACACGCGCTATTGTACTGTTCCAGTGCTCGTTGGACGTGTTCGCTCGCATGCCTCGCGACTATATACGTATAATACGGGATGGTGACTATATCCTTTTCTTCGTGCGCAGCTTGTGATTTTTGCCGTTTCGCGAAGTAAACTTATGGGCGTTTATGCAATTGAATTATTGCCGCTTGCCAGTATTTAGGCCGTATACAAGTAGGTAATGCGCCTGTCGAAACTTTGATTTATAATTTGGAACTCAATATCCCAAGATCGATAGAGCCTATGGTGAAAATTTTGTTTCGCGCGCGAAAAGTTATTCCACTGCCATAATTCTCTTTATTCCCATATTAGAAAACGATATGAATCTTGATAGAATGTATTTAAGCAAATGAGTTTTACGTTCAAAACGATGTTGCTTTATAATAACTAACTAACTTTAGACAGGTTGTTAGCTATTAAGAAAACACTCTGCTTGCATCACGAGCGATTGAACTGTCAAAGATTGATTATTCCAAAAGTTCGACTCCCATGCAAGAGGCACCTTCTAGTTGGAAATGAATGAGCGCGGAAAAAATCGGTCTCTCGAATTCCAAAGCGCAGCTTGCCAATTCCCGCTCGATAATCACGAAAGTGCAGTGCGCAGTCGATAAATCGTGCGCGGTTCTCGATACGCGTGCAGCGAAAGTTCTCCCCGGTACTCTTTATATACCTATATGTATAGAAATGCAGACAGGTAAAGAGCTCGGCGGCTGCACACACGAGCAGTTCAAACGCTGACCGATCGCTCTGCAAGTTTCTAATTGTCCAGAGTCCGCTCGATCGGCCGCTTCGACCGGATTCGAAAGAGCGCGCGGATTATCATTCTGGTTTTCGGATTATCAGCTTTTTTTCCGAGTAGCTCAAGGTATACTTTTCAACGGACGTTCAAATGCTCTATTTTAGCGTTTTTTTTTTTATAGAATGCAATGATTGCAGGCAAATAAGTCGAGTGGAACATTACGTGAGAAAATAGCGGTACTTATGATAAGAAATTTCAGAGATTATGGTGCGCAGATCGTTACGTGTTTCAGATTATTTTCTTACGTCTCATTATTTTTTGGAATCCCGTCGAAATAGATTTTTGCAAGTGGCCGTAGACGTTATTGTAAACACGTATGATGTAAGGCCCCAAAGTACTGCGCGTGCAGTTTATTTAGCGATCTACATACATGCAATTATCGAAAAGAAATTGCGTATGACGCCTGATCACAACCGACTATATGGTAATAATTTCTTAATTCAAAGGATGATAAAAAATAAATCAGGTTTTGCATTTACGAAAGGTACAGCGAAACAATTATCTGCATCATATACTTAATTTTGACGAAACCGGTTGAGTTTTATTAGTTCGGTGAAATCAAGTCGCACGAACACAATTGTAGATGTTCGGTTAATCGTCATGCACATATTTGGGTTATAAAACGAAAATACATGAAAAAGAGTAACAAGTTTATAGGTAAACATTGTGAAAAAGAAGTAGTTTCAAACGAGCCGAGTATCAGGTTAATTTAAAATCACCACTAAGAGATATAACTCTCTTAAAGAAGAGATTTTCATTTGAAAAAACGATCGACGCCAGGTGAATAAGTGTAGCGCTGCAGGTTGAGCGAGGCGGCGGTTTAAGAGTCCGCGAGTAAATTCAGTATAGCTGTAATTTTCAAATAGATGGCAATTCGACTACGGATTACCGAGCGCGGGTTGGATTTTAAGCTCCCTCATTTTCTTCGATTCGTTTGCGGGCAGCAATTGTATAGGTGTCGAAACACCAGAGCCTCGAGCCACAACAGGTTTTTACGACCGAATTATATCGTTGCGCGGATGATATAATGAACGATCGTCGCGTTCTAGCGGTGGAAAATAAACGACGTATCGAGTCCGGGCCGCTATACAAATTCAGAATATCGATGCATACAGACTGCAATAACTGTCTTTATAAAAAAAGTTAACGAACGTACCTACATTGACTCGTGCTAATACATTACGTTGCAATAATTATTCAAGACGAGTCGAATACCGGTAGCATTTAATCAAAGTTGCTGCGTACGCAATCCGCGGCGTAATTATTTATATTCACCTCGCCTTTTCACGCATCCTCGCGAAAAGTGAAAATCTCACGGCATCGAACAAACACCAGCCATCGGTACTTCTATCGAACGATTTTCACATTTGGCAGCCTCTCGCATACACACGCGATTTGTCACTCCGCACTGCAGCGTCAGAGAGAGAGAGAGAAGAAATCCACTCGATCGCAATGCAAAAATCGTCATATCAAGACTCGCCTACTCGCTTTTAAGGTCACGCACATAGGCACAAGAGCAGGCGAGTCATCGCGGTCGCGCTCGACTGCAGAGGAGACGTACGCACGCACAGTGCGTGCATATATGTATATATGGAGTGAGCGATGCTCGCGATCGCGAGCAAGGACGTCGGGAATAGAATTTCCAGTGTATATAGGCGAGTGAGTACCGATGTCTCGACAGAATTTCCAAGTCGGTCTGTCGTCGTGGTCTCGGCTCGAAGTCGAACTTTCTCCCGCGCTCGTCGCCGCCGCCGATGTCGGGTTCGTTTCCCCTGTACATCGCAGTCCATACTCCGCCTATCCTTCGGAGGATCTTTGCATTGCAGCAAGCCGCGCGAGTCTGCCAGTATACCGCATTAGACGCATCGCGTGCAAGTTATATCGGGAGGCGGGACTGACGATTTCGCCGCATCTGCTGTTTTACACGAGTCCGTAGGCCAGCTTCTCGTTTCTCTTTCACGTAAAGATTTGTGAGTTCCATGCATCGGTTCGGTGTACTCGCGGACAGCCAAGTTGTCGCGAACGAACGAGGACTCGTTTATACGTTGTTGTTGCAATTGCATATAGCTATTACAATTTGCGTACGTACACAGCTTGTGTAAAATGACCTGAAATTCTGAGTGCGTTCGGACAGCCCGACGATGAATTAATTTTCAGAAACTGTTCGGCTCGGAAAAGAAAGGTATAAAGAACCCGACCGGTACCTTAACGGTTTTTTTCCCTCGAGTTCCCTCGGATGACTCTTTGAACGACTAACCGATTCTTTCGAAAACCTTTCAAAGCTACTTTTTTAAATGTTCCCATCAGGTAATGGAGTTGCGTAAGTTATTTACTTAAACTGTTAGCTTAGTCAAGTTAAAGTTTATGCAAGATCAAAGTTTTATACGCGACATGATATGTGTATTGCTGTAAGCATATGTGTATGTATATTGTCGTTTACATTACAAAACGCTTTAAGAGCTAGATTTGGTCATTCGGTGCACAATGTTTATATGTATTTAAATATTTAATGCATAAAAAATATTTTCTCCAGGACAGGAAATTATGCCTGCAGCTTCGAAGCAATATAAAGTTTACTTTTATAATTACCACGTAAGTGGGCCGATGTATTGTTTGGGTAACGCAAGGAGCCGCCGGTAATTGTTAAACTCGCCTTGTAAAGCGCGCCAACACTTCCCACGGGATACAATCTTCGTACTTGCATTTATATAGTTATACTTATTGCTTTACGGAGCAAGGGGAGCAAGGGGAACTTGGTTCTTCGCGACCTACTTTTGTCTCTCTATCCGAGACTCGGACTCTTACAGCTCGGCGAGAGTTTTGTTTATAGTTTATTTTTTACCTGCAGTCGAGAGCATGTAATTGAATTTTATTTCCTTCAATTGATCGGATTAATATAATTATTGTTGATAACAAGTGGCTCTGAAAAATTTTAACGTCCTTCTTGACTGAAGCGTACGATATGCTAAAATGTGTACTTGTATAGATGTTTTATTTCCTATACAGATGATTATTACTTTTATCGCAAATAATAATGTAGAAGAAACACTGTAACAAAATATAATCTTCGAACATTTTATTATAGGGGTCATTATTGTACAGTAATCTTTGATAGTGGCTTGACACGAAAAAAATTATAGGAGAATTTAAAATCTTATAGTATTGGTTTAATTGCGAAATAAGAAATTAAAGAAACAATAATAGTGCAACAAGCGAAAACCGCGGGAAATAAAAGTTTGTTAGCTGCTTTTTATTTTCTCTGGTACACTGACACAAATTATAAATTTCTTGTGGCAAAACCATTTTGACGAAACTTTTACCTATAAATTTCGTAATATTTTTAATCCACAGTAGAAGTAGAGTAAGTATAGGTAATAATAATCGGTGCCTGAGACTTTGCATAAGGCAATAATTAGACTTTAGTTTCAAACATAAAACGGAATTTAGAAATTAAACTACATTCCTTTGTTACTGTATTCTAATAGACTTTTAATTTTAATCCTCGAACAATTTCGTAATGTCCAGTCGAAAAAAGCGTACAATTAAGCGGCTCACTCTCTTAGCCACGCGCGCGCCTGTGTACATGTGTGCGATGTGTTCAGTGTAGGAAAGAGGAAGTCGTTTCATGATCGGTCAATGCGTCGGATTTCCCCTGTACAGGACAATGGAATTGAGCAATATCACGACGATGGACGCGCCTCACGAAATCACGACCTAATAATTCGGAGGTTTCGCTAAGCGTAGGAGGCGGAGGTGGCGCAGGAAATCATTGTTGTTGTGCTCCCTACTTTCCTTCTCTCTCTCTCCCCCAGTTCTCGAACTTTTCTAGGGACGTCAGTGCTCTCTTGCGGTCTCGAAAACTTTCTGTTTGTTTTGAGAAAGTTTAGAGTTCGGTTTCGTGGAGCGAACGGCCAATTTGGCTGCGATGTTCGATTTTTTTTCCTTTTCGCGCATAGTAATCGAAAGTAAGAGTCAAATGGAAATACGGCGTGACGTGTCCAAGATTTAGAAAATGGCGATGGAGGCCAAATTATAGATTTGAATTAGAAAAATATTGTTATTTGCATTTGGAGCACTTTACTACATTATTGCTATGGGAAGGATATATAATCATTGCTATTTGGAACATGTAGATCTGGTAAAGGCCTGTTGTAAACAGCTTGATGTATTTTTAATTATTTCTAAACTACAGATATGATATGCAAGAAGAGAATGCTTGAAACAATACTTGAATAATTATTTCTTTAAACATTAGCTTCACATTTTAACTCCGTCTACTTTTGAAACGATAATGTAAATAAGGTAAGTAAGGATCATTGGAACATCCAGATGACGCACGGTTTTTTAAGAAATTGGAAAAAATAGGACCATTTTATGGGTTTTGGATACAGCTATACCTAAGCCGCTTGTTGTATTCTTCGAACTTTCTAAATTTGAATAAGTGAAATTTCAGTGATTCACAGTAAATAAACAGAGAAGCGATTCGTACAAAGCTCATAGTCGTGTATGAAAATAGACATCGTCGATAATAAGTTTCACGATAAAATTATTGAAAATGAAATTAGTATAGTATCGTATTAAAACGATATATATAGCTATGCGGCTTGAGGCGACAGGTGAAAATTTGACTCTTGAATCTCATTCACGAACCACCATCGGGAAATGTGTTCAATGACCGCAATATTAACGGGTTCCTTATTTGGCTACTATTTTAGTTCAGTGATTCGTCAGTTTTTGATATCGAATCGATTACTTTAAAAAGTCCACCTGCAGGCCATTTTATATTTGGTTATTACATGTCGCTCATTTCTTTCGGTATGTTTCCGTATTACCTCTAGGTAAGTAGATCGCAAACGAAGCCCAGATGTTTTTAATCGCTGATTTTGAATGTACTTTTATGGGGAAATATAAATAACAGCTTAGCCTTCGCGCACTTCCGCTCCTTTCCCAACTCTTGACTCGCAGCAAAAATGACTTGCTACCGCATCTCTGCAGTAAAAGCATGATCCCAGGGCAGTTTAGCTCCCAAGCAAGCAAGCTAATGTTACTGGACTCGGCTGGTCAGTTCACGGTCCAGAGGCCGAGCTGCGCCAGAAAAACGATTTCACCTGCGCCTCTCGATCGATCTACAATAGCTGCGGCCAGTCTATAATGCGCGGCTATACGCTCAACGATGAGCTTACAGGTTCGTTGCACTCGGACGCTCTTCTCTCGCGGCTCAGCTCCCCTCCAGCCTTCCCCATCCGCGACCCGTTTCAGATATCGTCAAGCCAGCTGCGAATTGTTACACGCAGATGATGTGTGCGATTCTTTCGTCGGCTTCGTTCGGAACTGGGCTTTTTCGACTTGTCACGCTCGTTTCCACGATTTTCTTTTTCTCGTTTTGCTTAGAATTGTCCGACGTAGCGTTGCGACGGTGCGTCCTTTGTGCGCAATGTGGAGAATGCGGAGGATGAGGTTGGTGAGGTCAAGGCTTTTCAGGTCAGGTGCGCAGGCACGAATTTGTGTATTTGTGTATTCGGACTGGAATAATGCGGCCAATCGATGTTTCGCTCTATATTTTCTTTCGGACACTTCGGCTTTCGAGGAACGATATAATTTTAAAGACTGCTGCCAAAATATTCCTAAAGTTTATTCTCGGGTTCGGGGTTGGTTGGAAAAGTACAGTATACCAGTTTGAAGATCTAAGAATGAAGCTGTGGATCATGCTTTGCTTTTGCAATAAGGAAGGTCTCTCAATTACGTTACCAAAGTTGATGTGATACATACGTAAAAGGTTGAATTTGCCTAAAGTTACCAGACTGGTTTTCGCTTACTTTGCATCTCATTATACTTGCAATATAATTTTGCAAATAATAACATGGAACTATTCTGTTTATAAGCTGCATCTTATCTAACTTGACTATATTTGCAATCACTCAATGAACTGAACGTTTTGGACGTAGAATTACGGAATCATCGCATGATGGGGAATGACACAGAAAGAGTTGGAAGAAACGCGGAAGCAGCATATATACCTATACGCTGATGCAGTGGTGATGCGTGTAAGACGCGAGGCAGCAGCAGCAGCAGCAGCTCACGTGACGTAAGCAGGATCTCGGGAGAGAAATCTCTCACGTCACCTTATTGCTGACTTTTTCGGTTCCCCGTGAACTTCGATGCTTCGATCACTCACATCCGTTAAAACTATACATGGACCTAGTAATGCCTGGCTTTGGAATAACGACCCTGTCGTTACTCGGTTTTAGGTTGTGATAATCATAAAAGAGATTTATTGCGCATACGGTAATATTGCTTTGATTGATTTGTTGGGTATGACTGTTGAAAGCATTAATTTAGCGAGTGCTCGTGCCTTCTCGCGGTAGTGGCTTTAAAAACGTGTATCTCTGTTACTGAGAATTGATACACTTCGAAAGCGGTTCTTTTTAATTGAATATAATTGAATAATCAACTCTGCCTTCAACTTTTTCTGTACAGTGAAATTTAGCAAAGAAATGTGTTGTTGATCTGCAGCTGAACTTTAAATTGAAATTAAAATTTTTTTATAATTGAATTTTTAATATTCGAAGACTTTCAATATGCTGATTACAAAGTACTAACATTTGCTATGTCGTAAGACAATAACTATAAGTTGTGCGTTTCAACGCGAATTCAGTGGTTTTCGTGCATTCCATGAAAAAAGCACCTTTATGAAATATTTTTATGGCCTAATAATTACATTTTAATGATTTTTACATCCGCAGTAATGTATTATTATTATTTATGTTATGTACACACATACTTGAATTTCGAATTAGAAATCACTAATAAATCATAAAAAAAATTCATATACATAAATAGCAAGCTTAACTTTTCACGGCTAATTTCTAAGTTTACAAATCCTTTTTATCCATTTTAAAATGCAGCGAAATTTTAGCCGGCACCTAAAAATAAATTAAGCGCATAAAATTTAATATATAAAATATTGTTGCAGTTGGATTGGACGGAAAGAAATTGAAAATTTCCAAAGAATTTTTATTAGTTCTCATTAACGTTTAATCAATTCAATTTGACTTTACGTAAGTGGATTAAATTTGATTTACTTTCTCGAAGAGAAAGCCTTGCAACTGTGAGAAAAACTCCGCGAGACCCACACCTATATATAATATTTTAAAACATTTCCTTTGAACAAATCATAAAACTGTAAAAAAATTCATGCCGCCGCGTCGCATGTACCTATCTATGCGGTCATATACAAGAAAGCATTAAGTTCCGTAAAAATTTCCCGTATATCGCATCGTCGAAAAAATAATTATATTTATTCTCTATATATGCACGTGCCTATATAGATTCGAGAAAGCTAATCTTTTATAACGCTTCGAGCGGCGTTTCTCTCTAATAGACGATAAAATCGATACGCATTAACCGTATATGTGCGCACATTTCATTTGCATGCATTAAAATGACTGATGCGCTGGATTTGATTGAATGAGAAATGAATTGGAAGTAGGCGAGGACGCGAGGGAGTATTTGGAAAGAAAGGGAAGCATCTATATCCGGAAGTTTTTAGCGCGATGAAAATTTATCTTTCAGGATAGACGCGCGTCAGTGCAGATTTTTGCCTCGCAATCGCGATTGAGGAATTCATTTGCTTATTTACCCGTACGTACGTGCTCGCAACGCTTTTCTGTATACGCACCTATATACACCTGGATATACCTGTATATGTGTGTATACGCACGTAAAGATAATAATAATAACAAGACACGAAACGATATGGCAGCTTTCACTGGTCCGCCGCGTGGCTCTGTGGCCGTCAACGAGTCGAGAGGAAAAAGGCCGAACCACTGAGCGCGTTGCAGGTGTCAAAAAAAACGTTTCACGCTTTTTAGAGATTCACGAGCTCGGAGTGTGAAAATAATGCGATGACGATGTAGTATTTTTTTTTAATTTTTTAAACTCCGTTGAAAAATTGCCTCAGCAAACTGCACATGTGTTGCGCTATGTAAAATTATGATAAAAGAGCGCGCGACTGGCCAAAGCTGATTCACTTCGAGCTCGTGTGTTTTATTAATATTGATGTTTCCAAAAAAAGTTAGTATTTTATTCAAGTGCCAGCTTACACTTTTCAGTACAACAACGTTAAAGCTTTGAGTTTATTTTAAGTTTACATTGATATATATTTCTGGCAGGGTTTTCTTCTTGCAAATTCATACTGTACAGAGTAAGTTCCGAATTCAACGACTATAACTGTAGAATTCCTGTTTGAAACTAGACTATTTTTGTAAAAAGATTGCGAATCAGTATGAATTGTAAGTTTTGCGGGCTTAGTAATTTTGCCGACGACTCGTGTTCGAAATACATAAGTTAGAGGGTATAAAATCCGCTCTAGTGGAAAAATTCAAATTTCTAGATCTAAAAATGTATTGAGCAAAGTAATAAAAATATATTTATGTTTGCACTATTTTATACTTATTTTAGTATGAATTATGTTGTGTCAATGTGTCAATGTGAGTAAGCGAAGATGTATTGACAAGCGATACAATTTAAATGTTTATAAAGCAATTGATTAACGTACTTATATCTTCGATAAACATTAAAATTTGCACTAATTAAAAAAGCGTTTTGTGCTGAATGAAATTCTAACTACACTACCAGATTCCGAGAGGCAGACATGCAGTTATGCATTGAGAGATTTATGACGAAGTTAAAGAACGGCGCTATTCAGACCGTGTAAATATGAATATACTCACTTCTTATTGAGATGCACGGGAAACTACTATTACTTGAATATCTTTATTTATTTTTCTCTCAGATAAAGTCGAATTTGATTTGTGCAGTAATTTATAGGGCGGTTTAATTTGTTACAAATGCATTTCAAAATGTAACCGATTAATTTTCTGTAATTTTATTACAAAAGATAGGCGCACCTGGAAAACGGGCTTCTATAAAATTGGAAAAGAATGCAGTATGAGAGTCATATGCAATGCTCGTAATCTCGTTTTTGCATAAACTTCTATATCGATGTAATACTTTCAACTCTTAATATCGGAAAAGCTGTAGATATTGAAACTCGTGATAATATAAGCTTATATTTGCTTGATTATAAAACTACATTTTCGATCCACTTGGTCGGTTTTCAAGGTCTACCTTATATCAGATCTTAAAATATCAACTTCAAAGCAAAGTTGAAAAATTAGTAGCTTTCGGATTTCATTTAAGTAGGATAAGAGGTTCTGTATCTGAGCATCGAATATTTTAAAAAAATAATCTTTTTAATCGTTGATATCCAACGCTATGATTGATCGAGTCATTAGCAATGAGATGCAGCTTATTGCAGTAATTTTCATCCTTCATTTTCC
Source organism: Megastigmus dorsalis (assembly GCA_900490025.1). Classification (NCBI taxonomy): domain Eukaryota; kingdom Metazoa; phylum Arthropoda; class Insecta; order Hymenoptera; family Megastigmidae; genus Megastigmus; species Megastigmus dorsalis. The sequence goes on along the minus strand of UELU01138093.1, from coordinate 6,287 downwards.
ATAAAAATCGTGTATTAACAGACATAATTTTCATTATGAAATTCCGATCGTAACATCGGTCAATCAATCTAGATATTACATAAAATAAGTATGAAGTGAAAAATTAAAGAAAGTTACATGTGGATAATGTTTTGTTAGCAATGAATAATATATGGCTTGATCATTCTAGAAACGTTTTTAACCGAAGGAAAAGTGTTAAAAATTACGAGTTTCATTTAGGAAACGCTTTCATCACTTTCGAGCAATAGACAAGGCCTCAAAGAAGGGTTCACTAAAAAGCCGCTACAGTTTGGAATTCTCTCGGAGGAAATGAAACAAAAACTCAGCGAGTATGGGCTATAATTGAGTTAAATAATTTTCTCCTGCCAAAAAAGAATAATTCTAGAGGCTCGAATGCGGCCTCATTAAGCGCGCGCGCTTCCATTGAGTCGCAGAAAGAAGTCGCGCTTTTTCCGTCGAAATCGGCGATTTTCAAGTGCGCGCATAAAAGCGGCCGCACGCACAAGCCGATATAGAAGCGTAGGTACATACGCTTTTGTGCGTCAAAACGGCGGTTTAATGCTCGCGCGCACCCGACATTTAGACTCGTTATTGTGAAAGTACCATTATGAGGAGCAAGAGTATCGAGTGCTCGGAAAATTATCCCATATACTTCCATCACCGCGCGGAGACTTAGGAGAGGATTTTACACTTTAATGGGGTATTTTATTTTTATCGTACGCCGCCATTACCGCCATAACATTTGTAAGTTTTCTTGGCTGCGTTTCGCTTTTTGTTTTTGCTGCAAATTAGATCGGGGGATTAACGTCTGTGTTACACTTGCATCTTGTATATATATGTGTATATGTATATATATGTATACATATTATATCTATTATATATATATTCCCGCCATTTGGTCTTAATGGCGATAATTTGATGGATACAAATTGATTTTTGTTATGCTTTAACAATCGTCGTGTACTTTCTCAAATTGCTCATTCTAATTTAAAATATTTAGCATTACACGTGTACATTTTGACAAACTTTGTGTTAAATGTGGAATAATTTTTTTTAAGAAAAATACGTAATTATATAGCGATTGTGAGAAATGCAGATCTATTAATTTAAACGACAGTATTAGTTGATAAAAAATGGTGACAGCTCATATATAAACATAACGTTAATTTTCACGTTAATTGGTTCGTGACATAAATAATCGGCTCTCGTAATCTCTGATTGATTTAACTGTAGTTTAGCAAAACTCGTTCTGCACAGGTGCATGCACAGAGCAGAAAAGTGACCCAGAAAATGAGAAAAAAAAAGAAAAAAAAAAAGCCGAATTTAGCGTAAGTAAAGCCCCGTTCTCACCAAAGGAACTCGAGAAGTGTACAATCCAGAGGCACAGCACGATTTTGCCGATCATCTCATGCCGATCTGCTCACGCGTCGAAGTCACTCAAAGCTCCATCGCATGCACACGCCGAACATTAATGGGTAGATCGCATTCAGCTGCAGCAGCAGCGGCAGCGGCGCGCCAGATTCAAAAGCTGCTGCACTCGCACTCGGAGGACCTTTGGTAACCGCAATCGTATATAAGATTCGTCCCTATTTCACACTCGATCAAAATATCCTCGTCCCAGTAGTCTCGCCGCGGCGGTACGGCGCCCACGAAAATCCGAAAAGATCAAGCTATCACTCGGACGCGGATGCGAAGGAGCCTCGCGGCGGCAATATGGTGGAGTGGTCTCCAGTTTCGAGGGCAGAACGACAGTTGGGCATCATCTCGTCTCTCCGGCTCTCCCGTCCATGGCCGGTTCCGCTGAGCTCGCCGCGTTATCTCCTCGTTACAGCATCGTCGCGGATACTTCCGATCATCGGCTCGCACTGTTCTCCTCCCAAAATCCACACCGGGAACCGGCTGCCAAACTCCGGATGCGAGAGAGAAAAAACGCGAGAAACGGCGCGCGTAGGCGTGGAGGCGTAGACGGGCGAGCCGCGCGCGCAGTGGAGAGGCCACCGTGGAGGATGAGACGCGCTGGCAGGCGAGCCAGACAGAGACTGGAGTCTCGTGGCCGCGAGACGTTATATCCGTGCGCCGCTCTTACCGCGAGGCATAAAGAGAGAGTCGCGCTCGCTCGCGGAGAGGTGTGCGCCTGGCCCGTCTAAAGCCCGTACCTATACAGCGGTGTAGAGGCTGGCTTTGGTAGCGCGGCTGGACAGAGCGTCGAGTGGATCGCGACCGATCGACCGACTGCGTTGGCTTGGCTGCCTCGTGGCCTACTATAACAGAACCGAGCGAGGAACCGACGCGACTCCCACCGCTGCTCCTAGCAGTGGCCGAGCGCGGCAGCGCCGTGGGGACGTCGACGCCGACGAACCGGGCCCCGTATGCCTCGAGAGCTGTTCGAGGCCGCGGAGTGGGACGAGCGCCGTAATTACGGACACCCGAATCTTAGCTTATCGGGATCCGCTCTTTGTTATTGTTTTCCTTCGACTGCGGCTTTCTTCCCGCCTGAGTGTGGTATATGGAAGGAATTGCGGATTGACTTGCACTTCATTCGCGCGCGGCAGTTTCCTGGTCTCTTATTTGCCTTTTCGGATAATCCGTCCGATGCAAAATTTTCATTTATTTACTTTTTTAATCTAGCGATTAATTAATATTTTCTTGTACTCAAATTAATGCATTATTTATAACCGTGTCTTATTGGCAAATTCTAAACCTTATTATGCAATTTAGGGGATTTACTTAATTGCAATATAGCTTAACAATTATAAATTGAGCAATGTTTACCTTTTAAATTTATAGCCGTCCAAGATGTATTTTTAATAGTTTGTAATTTAAATTGGGACAAATTAGTGATTTTCGCTTCCTCGAGACTTTATGAATTATCAAATATTCTCTCATCTTATTATTTTATGAATAAATTAGGTAAAAATACCTCTTACCTTCAATGAAAACCGGTATCGAAATAATAAATAATGAATAATAAATAAATATAAGAATCGAACTATATCAATACGAGATTATTAGTGAATTTTGAACTGTGCGGGTACAGCGCAGCAATAATTGCAGTGGGCGATATAGTTTCATGCCTCACTTGACGGCGACAAAACACACCGACTGGCTGCTTTTTTTCCGTCGGAGCAAGACGCGATGTAAATGGTTATTGGTTACTGCTTCTTCTTACCAAGTACTTAAAGAGAAACTACCTATGATTATGGAATTACTACGCTTTACTTAATAATCATAAAGCTTTTCTAATAACAGCTCAGGAGCTAGGCACAGACAACCAGGCAAAGTAAGTAGTTATTCGCGCCAATAGCAGACGGAAACTTTTTTTATTCCTTCGATATAGCTTTCAAATAAATTGATTTTTTTGTACATTCTAACTCTCGCTTGCCTCGTTGGCTAAAAGAATTACGTTTCAGTTTCGCAAAGGCATGTTTTCGAGCTACTGCAGTGCGCCGTGGTTTTATGTAAATGGATTCTTTTCGGACAGTGCTTTTTTTTCAAATTTCCCATTCTCACTTTAGTCTTTTTATAATTAATAGGTATATGGAATAGTTTGAATATAATGAATCAATTATTTTACCGGACGAATATTTTTGGATATAAAAAAGGATTCAGGAAGCAGCCGGTGTGACACGTCTTCAATATTTACATAGAAACGCGTAACATTTGTTCTGGAAGTTGCGCGAGCCTCCCAATCAAAATAATAACAGCCGCAACTCGAAGTATCCTGTCTCGTTTAATCTTCACATCCGAGGACGTAAAAAAAGCAGCGATTTCCAGCTACTCCTTTCCAATCAAGTCGCGCAGGGGCGTAGCGTGAAAAAATCCGATGCTAACGACTACGGTATACGTTATAGCGAGGCGGACCAGTGCAGAAGCCACGCCGATATTCGAGATAAAGCGTAAAAATTTCCTTCCCGAAAGGATTACCGCGCGTGTGCAGTGCAATTTGCTCGGCTCTAAGTACAAGTCACACGTCCGTCTTTATACACACACACAGACACACGCGCGTACATACATGCGATGGTACGAGAGATCGTGACGGTTCTTGGGTATAAAGAGCGGGACCGGAACCGCGCGAGCCGTTGGTGAACGTCCGGAACACACAATGAGTCGCCGATCGTTGGCTCCGATAAGGAAAATAGAAATTATTTTTTTTTCTTCTCCTTTTTTTCGTTTTGCGGTTGCGATAACGAGTGAAATTAATTAATGTTCTCGTTGCAGGAGGAGATGGTCTCGTTCGACGATCAATTTTGGTTGTTTGCATAGGTTCGATTAAATAGTACGAGTTTTCGCGCCTTTCCTAAGTCTATTGGGGTATAATTCATCTTTGTGGTGAGTATCGACACTTTCCATCTTGTTTCCTTCTCAACTTGGAGGATATAGATCTGTTGGTGTACTGCAAGAAACGGTACAAAGTAGCGAGCAGTTCCTAGGATCTTCAATTGCTGTAAATGAAAAGAGCCCGTAGACCTCGGCAGTTTTTGCAACACTTTATGCGAGAGTAAGTAGGTCTTGGAGGCTTTTTTTTTTCACCGCACTATATCAGTGTTGTTGTACCTGAGCACTTCATCCGCAGATTTATTATCTGCTGGGACTGTATATTGGTTTTGCGAGTATTTGCTACCAACGGGATACGAAAGAATGGTACTTACTATGCTATTTAATTATTTCAAATACATCATATTAGTTGTTTCGACTAAGTAATGGCTGAAGAGTCTATCTGGTGAGAGATATAATTAAAACGGTGAAAAGCAAGGATTTGCATGCATGGTTAATTACTCAACGAGAGACCGCAGAAGATTCGTATGATAATCGTTCCCTCTGTACTTCTGTTTCAGGCAAGATCAATAAGATTATCGATAAGACGTAGTTTGCCAGCTCTATAGTACAAAAAACTGTATCGCCTCCGATTCTCGCTCAGCAGATGATGGCCTGCGATAAACATATACGCACAGATCAAAAGAGGTCAAGTGCACTGTTAAAATATACATATATATAGCGCAGATTATCATTTATATGTTGAACCTTTTGTGCCGACTGCCGCGAACTTGCGGTCCTTCCCCCCCGCGGACATAGCAGACCTCAGCTCTTGTATCTCAAGGTCCCGTAAAAAAGAGAGACAGGGACAGAGAGAGACAGAAGAAAGGAAGAAAAAAAAGCAGCAGCAGCAGCACCACCACCGAAGCGATTCCCGTAACTGCGGCATGCCGTAATTGTAATTGGAGTTTTGCGGTTCCAGCCGTAACAATGCGCGCGAGGCGCAAAGCCTATACAGAGATGCGTACAATTTTCTGTTACTCGACCCAAATGTCGAGCCTCTTTCGCTCGAAAAAGAAACAACAACAAGGTGATGTACCAGCAAGTAATTAAGGAGCCTGCAGGCTAACAGTTTCTCAATTAATCGCGTAACGCATTATGACGCCTAATGTGTGCTCACTGTGCATTCGTGTAGCGCGGATCATCATAACTATAAATACTTGGCTGTGAATCAATGTCGCGCTGCCTTGTCATGCGTCTGTACGATACGAGATACCTATAACAAAGTTTTTGACAGATATTACCATCCATTGGGTCACATTCAAGTAAAAGTATCTACCGAAAGTAGGTAAATTTTATTTTTTTATTTATATACTGTAACGGGGCTGTTTATCCTTTGCAAGAACGCGAATACGCTCTCGCTCCTATCCTGCATACACGCTGTAGCGGAAAAAATCTATTCGGTTTTGCCCGCTGTTCAGGTGCCGTACAACTGTAGTATATACAAACGCTTTCCGTTCTTCGGAAGAACACTTGCGAGACACCGAACAATGCCCGCAACTCCTGCTGCTTAATCTTAATACACAGTATCTCTCCTACTAAATCTGCGCAACCTTCCATCTTTGCGCGGATTTAAGACGACGATCCTTAAACACCTTCTCGAGCTCGATCCCTAGTCACCCAGAGACGGGGCCTGTGGTCATAGTGCTCTATAGACTTGCACTCGCACAGGGGACAAGCAGATAAGTTTTCTTTATGTTAATTTATTTGGTTTTTGTCCCCTATACATCGTTTTTAAATTGTGTGAGTGTATTTATTAGTGTGAATGGGTGCATGTGTGCAATGAGTGAATGTTTAAATTTTAGAATACAATTGACTGATAGATACAGACCGCTTAGATTTACCTTGTTTGTTTGTATTTTAAGATAAAACGCTCTGTGATATTACCTGTTAAACATTTTTAAGACTGATTTTTTTTTATTGACTGATTTTTGTGTAAGACTGATTTTCGTATTAAAATTGTTAACTTATGC
>UELU01138091.1:0-13118 GCA_900490025.1 Megastigmus dorsalis | reverse complement strand
ATATAAGTAAGGTATACGCCCTGTATATTTGGACATTATACATTATAATCTTATCTTATATTCATATATAATAATTATATCTATTTTATAATTTTTCTATACATACATGTATATATATTTGTACTCCTATGCAATTATTATCTGGTACTATCTATTCATAAGCACCCACGACAAATAACCCACCAAGACAAGTACAATAACAGGAATAACTAAGGACTCATTAACAAACGACAAAATCAACCGAACAATCACGATAACAATATTAAAAAGGGAATCGAAAAGGTAACTCTCATCACTTCATCACTAACTACGAAGAAAACACTAAACAATCTCAATTAACAACCGAAGAATAACAACGCTTCCGTTAAATAAAAGAACAAAATAAAAAAAAACTCCCTCGTCGCGTAAAATCTAAATTTTTTTTTTCCTCCTCTTTTATTCTTTCCCATTTTTCAAAATTTCACTTCCCCACCACCTTGTGAACGCCGCCGACGACGACGATTTTGACCGCATAATCACAGCCGAAACCGAAAGAACCCGGGCATCAAATATGGCGACCACGGCAGAGCAACAAATGACTACCATCGCAGACAGCCATAACCCACAAAATGCTCTCATCGGCATACGAAACTTCGATAGCGTCAGCATGCCGCTTAAGGATGTCATTCAAGACGTACGGAACGGCGAAATTTTCCTTAACACACCGGAACAAAAGACGCAGTACTGCAAAGCTTTATTAGGACGACTAAAAGGAAAGGCTCGGGATAGCACGTATGGTAAAACAATTAATACCATAGACGAGCTTATCGCCCACCTCAAAAACCGATTCGCCCCTGGGAAGAACTACGCGTATTACACTGGAAAGATCAACGGGTTAACTATGAAACAAGAAGACACGGCAGGAGATTTTCACGACAAATTGAATATCCTACACAGCGGAGCCAAAAACTCGCTGAAAGAAAAATCGTCCAACGCAAGTGCCGATACCCTCGAACAACAAATGACTCCACTCAACTAAATAGCCATCGACGTCTTCATACGCGGCTTACATGTCGATATAGCGAGACAAGTAGACGCAAGACAACCAGATACCCTCCAACAAGCATACGAAGAAGCGGTGAGAATGGAGACACGAATTGAAGCCAGGATTATTCCAGATACCAGAATAAAAGATCATCGCACTCAACCCAAAGACTGGGAGCGTACCGAGTATTCCGCAGCATCGTACAACCAAAACCGGCGAAATTATTATTATAACCAAGATAGACGCCCTAATAACTGGCAACCGGAGGAACCACGATACCAGTCGGTACGATACGTCCGCGACTCGCGACCCCGAAGCCCATCACCCCTGAACAATTATCGAGCTCCGTCACAACCAGAAAGAGATTATTCGACCAATCGCCAAAGATAACAACCAGGATTTAAACTCCTATCGGGCTCGCCGCGACTCCCCGAGAGCGAGCCCAGAACAGAACCAATCAACCCCAAACCCAACTCGACAAGTACTAACAATAGCGGATCAAACGAGGTCCTCATTACTGAATGTGGAGGAAGTGGAGGAAGTCATGAACCGGGTAACTGTCCAACCGCAGTAGCTTTTAAAATACCGGAAGGAAGATGGCCCATGTTAACCTTTATGGTCGATACTGGAGCTTCAGTGAGACTCATTAAATTGGGTTCACTTGCAAAAACCGTACTAATTGATACAAGTGATCCGGCTGAACTGGAAGGAATTACCCCAAAAACACTAAAAACCTTAGGAACCACTCTCCTCACCATCAAGGGAAAGAAAAACCCATTTCACGTAGTGCCAAATGATTTTCCTATTATACATGAAGGTATATTAGGCAGAGATTATATGAAGGGCGAAGAAGCAGTCATCTCCTATCATTATGAAACACTAATGATATCAGGAGATGTTATGAACCCAATTCCATTTATGACCCGAGAACAAGAGTCCTTCGTGCTCGGAAAAAGAATCACCCCCGCAGTAAATCCGCCGAATTTTTTCAACCCAAAACGAGAATATGAACTCCAAGATACCTTTATGTCCGACCTTCAAAGCGAATCCGAATACTTAACAGAAAACTCAACCAAACCAACTAACAGCCATCGACAATACACCCTCAAAGCAAGAAGTAAGCAGTTGATCGAAATTGATTTGAAAAACGACGACTTACAAGAAGGATACCTTCCCCGTATAGACGTGGGAAATAAAGACATATTCATCGGAGAAAGCCTGGTAACAAATCACCAGCGTACATGCAAAATTTTTGCTATCAACACTTTAGACGACGACACCACCATCGAAATAAATCCAATGGAACTGCTCCCTTTTGAATATGCCCTTCCCGATTTCGATCAATATAGCGAGACGGACGATGAGAAACTTGGCACTCCGATACTCGAGAAAACAAAGAGAATTACCCTGCTAAAGGAATTATTGAAATTAGATCATTTCAACGAGGAAGAAAGAGAAAGCATAGACAGACTTATCGACGAATTTCACGATACTTTCTTAATACCGGGTGATTCATTACCCCACACTAATTTAGTAAACCATCATATACCAACCATCGACGATACGCCAATACATACCAAGCAGTACCGTTATCCAATGATACACAAGCAAATCATTGAAGAAACAGTCGCGAAAGGATTAAAAGACGGGATAATAGAACCTTCAAATAGCCCCGCTAATAACCCTGTGTGGATTGTCGCCAAGAAAAACGATAGTCATGGAAGACCAAAATGGAGAATGGTCATCGACTTCCGCGAACTGAACAAAAGAACCACCGGGGATGCATACCCACTACCTAACATCGCAGACATTCTGGATCAGTTGGGCAGAGCGACCTATTTTTCCACTTTCGACCTCGCTCAAGGATTCCATCAAATTCCCATGAACCCCGACGATAAATGGAAAACCGCATTTAGCACACCAAATGGACACTACCACTATAACCGAATGCCGTTCGGGCTGAAAGCAGCTCCAGCCACGTTCCAGAGATTAATGGATATAGTATTACGAGGGTTACCAAACGTCCAAATGCTAGTATATCTAGACGACGTAGTAATTTACGCCAAAGACCTGCACGAACACGAACGAAAAGTAAGAAACTTATTTACCAGATTAAGAAACGCAAATTTGGTACTTCAACCAGACAAAATCGAGTTTCTAGATTCCCAGAAAACTTCCCAAGACCAAAGAATGCGAAAAATGTACGCCAATTTTTAGGCCTTGCCGGCTATTACAGACGATTCAGAGAGAATTTTTCAAAAATCGCCAAACCACTCTCCGATCTACTCAAAAAGGAACAAACGTTCGAGTGGGGACCATCGCAACAAGCAAGCTTTGATAACCTCAAAATGCACCTTTGCAGCGACCCAATCCTCCAATTCCCGGACTTGACAAAAAACTTTACCCTAACCACTGATGCCTCTGACTATGCTATCGGAGCCGTGCTCAGTCAAGAAAAGGAAGGTTTCGACCACCCAGTGGCATACCTCTCCCGGACCTTGAACAAGGCCGAACAGAACTACAGTACCACTGAAAAAGAATGTCTAGCCGCCCTATATGCCATGCACCAATTCCGCCCATACCTATTAGGAAGAAAATTCACCCTAATAGCGGATCATGAACCGCTCAATTGGATGCATAACCGCACGAACCCTGGCCAAAGACTAATAAGGTGGATGTTCAAATTCACTGGTTACCACTACATCTTTAAATACAAACCCGGCAAATTAAACTGCAACGCTGATGCACTATCCAGGAATCCGCAAGACATGCCCAAAGAGAATTACCAACCTACAGAGGAGGAAATTAATTCCAACCTCCCCGACCTAAAAATATTAGTACTCGAAAAGGGTCCTCAAAGAGGAACTAAACGGCAGGCGCCTCGACCTAGAGCTAACACTCTAGGAGGGGACCTACCAACAGCTCCGCTCCGAGGAAGGCCTAAAGGCTCAAAAACTAATAAGGACATGCCAAATCTGGAACATAGTGTAATCGCTCACCGTACACGAGCCAAAATCCCAAAATCCGATACAACACTCGCAAGCACATCCGGTTTGCCCCGGAAAAATACTGCAGTAAAAACATAAAATATCCGACCAACCACATTGGGAACCAAAATCAAAACTCTGGACCAACCCAAACTGGCAAATGATGAGTCAACAAAATCTGGTAACAGCACCTCCGACCAGAGGGACGAACGTCTCTCCATGTCAATGGGATCAATGCTGTCATCAACAGGGATCACCGATAGAGCTGAGACCCCTAACGATTCTTCAGATAACCGACCACCGATTGCTGACCCAAGAACCAGTGCAATAAGGTTCGAATTGACGGAAAACGAAGTATTAGATAATCAACACCAGAGCGAACCCGGATCTATAGAAACTGAGATATCAACGGCTCCCAATAGCTCCAGTGACGCAGAGAGCGAAGACGAAAACACCGACGAAAACCCGACAAATTCAAATTTTCCACTAACCAAACAAACCCTCCAAAAATCCATCGACAGATTTAATCAAAGCTTAGCCAATCGCAGCGAAACCACCTTCGCCCAGTATGGTTCCACTGACCATGAATCTGGAGACGACGAAGTACCAGAACTCCCAACCCGAATATCAGAGGGGGAGGAAGTAGACGAAATAACACGTTCAATCCTCGACGAAAGAGATAAATACGATCCAATGTACCCAGATGATACTGAACTAGAAGCCCGAATCGAGAAACTGGTAAAACAAGCTGAAGCCAAAACACGCCTAGCTGTAGCAGAGGCTCAAGCTAGAGCCCAACCTCAAGCCGACGCACCTCAACCAAACCACGAAGAAGCGAATGAAACGGAAAACTTAACTCACCACTACAGGGCTATTTCCATGACCCCCAGTATTAAAACAGGCACCCCAGCTGCACGAAGTACGCCCCTAGGCGCAACTAACACCAAACCGAATGTTAAATTTTCCGACCTCAATGAGATTCAAGAGTGCAGCCTGGAAAACGACACGCCGATACAACTAGACTTCAGTCAACCACCAACAGACGAATTACCATTATTTTTCCCATTACCACCACGACAAGGTCCTTTCAACTATTCCGACCACACCCAAGGAACAGCAAGTCCAACTGATTCAGAACCGTCAACCGATTTAAACCATATAAGCATTCCCCCCATCTTAAGGAACAATATAATGTCAGCACGAGAACGCCTGACTTACAAAAGGGATAACCTTGTACACTTCTTATCTTAAGACTGCGAACCAATCACTGCAATCACCCGACTTCTCACCGAAATCGGAGCAATAAACTTGCTCTGCCTTAAACAAAAAAAAACAAGACTAGGAAAAATCATAACTAGTTCTTACAAGAACCACAATATTTGCTCGTTGATAATAAAATAAAAATCTAACGACAACATAAAAATCTAACATCAACATCAACATGCTGAAGGACACCTTACACAACCTCAAAACAGTCCTACTTAGAAAAAACCTAAGTAGCTTCCGAATTTCGAGAAGGGGAGAACTCTCTGACACACTAGAACCAGGCCTCTTAACCGAGATATTATTCAGTACGTTTAACCAAACACCAATCAAAGTAACCATATGCTATGGCAGAGTGGAACTACCAAACAAACCAGAACGACAAAAAATAATCTCCCACTTACACGACAGCCTGATCGGCGGACATAAGGGTATCAATCAGACTTATCAAATGATCCGCGAACGGTATTATTGGCCGGGTATGAGAAATGAAATCCTAGACTTTGTGCAGACATGCGCCAGCTGCCAAGAAAAGAAAATCGAACGATCAAAAACCAAAGAACCCATGATTATTACCGACACCCCAATAGACGCTTTCGACAAGGTATCAATCGATACAGTAGGAAAGCTAAGAACTACGCCCCGAGGTAATTGTCACTTACTGACGATGCAATGCAACCTAACAAAATACCTCATTACTGTACCGATCCCAAACCTAAGAGCGACCACAATCACAGATGCACTGGCTAAGCATCTGATTTGCCGTTTTGGAGCTCCCAGAGCAATCCTCTCCGACCGAGGAACGAGCTTTCTCTCTGAAATCGTACAAACAATGTTAGACATATTCAAAATCAATCAGCTAAAGACCTCTGGCTACAGACCGCAAATCAACGGATCGCTTGAAAGAAGCCACACACCTCTAATCGACTTCATCCGGAATTATTCCGAATCATTCGATGACTGGGATCATCTAGCCCACTTCTCTACCTTTACATACAACACCATCGTACATGCCGCGACTAAATTTACTCCATTCGATCTAGTATTCGGACGCGTCACGCGATTCCCTATGCACATCCCCAGCGACGAAAAACTAAGGACCTACAACACCTACCTACGCGATTTAATCTTACGCCTAGACGAGACGCGCGTACAGGCCGGCCAAAACCAAATTAAAGCAAAACTCAAATCAAAAGAACGTTATGATAGAAAAGCAAAACCCCTAAACGCGAAAGTCGGCGATTACGCGCACATCCTAAATGAACCCCGAAACCGTAAATCCGACAGTTACTACAATAAACCCTTAAAAATCTTAGAAATTCTAGGACGGAGCAATGTCGTTCTCCAACTACCAAATGGAAAAACAGTACGAAAACACATGAACAAACTAAAAATCGCTCACCCGAGAACGGAGGACTCGGACTAACCTCGACGGAATTTTACAGGAAAAGAAAACAACATGAGCCAAATTTGGATAATCATGCTGATCGCCAAATGGCAAATGGCCAAGATAGAAAGATGCTCGACATCGAGAAAATCCTAAACAACCCAGGCATATATTGCGAACGACTTAACACTGTGCGCTTAAAAACAACTGACTGGAGAATTATCATCCACTGGGACACTACCGGACTAGCCATAAACTTACAACCTTTGGAAAAATATTATTTCTTACTCAGGCAATGCCAATCAGTATTGGCACCACAACGATGCACATTAGCATTGAACACAGACCTGATTGAGCTAAAATATAATGAACTCAAACAAACACATACCGATCTGGAATTTTATACCTCCAGCTTGGATATCAAAACAGAAGACCACATAAGACCGCCACGAAGCATAAAGGCCAAAAGAACAGTACCTCTGGGATTCATCGGCAGCATTATCAAAAGTCTGTTTGGCCTAGCAACAAATGACGAAATAGACGTGATCAATCACAATTTAGATCAATTATACCACGACCAATCCGAAATGATAAACCTCATGGAACAAAAATCACACCTAGTCAATGGCGCGGTAGAAGAGTTATACAACATCACAACCTCCCATTCAAGAGCCCTGATCAAAATCGAAGAAATACTCAACACAAGAATAGCCAAAGTAATGGATCAAAATGATGCATTCGGCTACGAACTAACTTTATCCAACTACGGAAACACCTTAATAGCGGCGCTCAATCACCAAATAGAAACAACACGGAAAATGAACTCCATTTTCTCGCAGCTGAAGAACAAACAAGTACACCCGGATCTAATAAAACCTACCTTATTGACACAAATCATTAACGACCTCAGAAATTCTTTGGATCATGGGGAACTACCATTCCAACTCAACACCTACGCCCTGAAGAATTGGCACACATCTCCAAGGTCGACGCGACCAGGAAGAACGGTTGCGTACTGATCATATTACATGTACCATTGGTGTCAATAACACCATACGACCTATATAAGCTCCACCCACTCATGGTCCGATAGATAATAAACAACCTAACAACGAGCTCCGAATTTATCGAAATATCGCACGAATACCTAGCATTGAGCGCAGATCACTACAATTATCTGAAATTCAACCACGACACCTTAAATGAGTGCGTCAAAACACACTACGCTTACATATGTACTGCCGCCGAACCTATCAAGTTAAGTTCAAACACCAACGATTGACCTGACGTCAGCCATCTTCGAAGATGCGAAGTAATTATAACAGGCAATAACCAGATACAATGGACTTACTTGAAAACCCAAAACTCATGGCTCTTCTCAACGCCTAAGTCAGAGTCCATACGCATAAGCTGCAACAACTACCCAAACAAAATAGTCCAATTAACCGGAATAGGGGTACTCAAACTTGCAGAGGGATGCAGGGCTAGTACTTTGGAAGTAATGCTCATGAGCGAAAACCAGCGACAAACGGAAATACAATATATATATAAACCCGAGTTAACCCTCAATATCACAGAAGTATATCCATCTCTACTAAACCACATCAAGGAACTTCATACCGAAACAACCAGTCGAAACTCCTGGCCAACACAAAAACAATCGATCCATAAAATAATAGAAAAATTACAAAACATTAAAAACCATAAAAGAAAAATAAAAACGACAAACTATACACTTTATGGCGGACTTACTGTACAAATACTTATCGTTACCGCTATTACTACATTACTTATACTACGATACAGAAACAACCGCGCTAACAAATCCTCCTACTCTACAGTAATAAACTTGGACAAACCAAAACCGACGGTTCCTACTAGAAACACTCCCAAAACGGAAAATGCGACAACCCCCGACAAAACACACAAACTACCCCAACAAGAAGCGGAGCTTAACCATTAATGGGACAAGCCTCTTCAAGACAGAACTACCCGCGTTATCGAGGCGATAACTTTTTAAGAAGGGGAGGGTAAAACCATGACAGTTACATTTAATACTATTACACAGGAACAAACAAACCGACGATGGAAAGCCCAACCAACTGCTTACTAGTGCCTCATGATCAAAATGCACCCCTATCGGAACTGGTCAACCTACTGGAAGGCTACGGGAGGATCCGTAACATAAACCGAACCGCACCCACCCACTTACAGATCGAATTCCAAGACCTCCGCGGCTACTTACGCTACACAAACCAAACATCCACATCCAAACTCGAATCTACAAAAAACCCAACACCTACCACAAAACCATTGACAGAAATACAAGAAGACAACAGACTATTCTGTATCCTGTCACCAGGAACCAAACAAAAAGACCTATTTTACCACTTCATACAGAACGGAACCATGGACTATTATTACATTACAACAGGACAAAACGGGAACGGACACTATGGCTACATAGCCTACATACACACTGATGATGCAAAAAAGGCACTACGACACAAAACATCACCCTATATAGTAAAAAGGGCAAAACCACAAACACTACCAAAAGGAACACTTTCACCACCACCTAAAATTCTCCACGAACCATGCCAAAACTGGGTATCAACCAGAACACTACACCATCACGACCAAATATGCGAAGAACAACGCCACCTAACAATTGACCCTGGGCGTTTTGAAGTAAGACCCTTAATACCGTCATCAGAACCAATTAACTGCGACCCGACGAACGACGAAACTGCCACGACCAACCACCACTCTCCCCAATCCTATGACATAAAAGTCATCCAAACCGCAACACCCAGACCCCCGAGCCCGATAATCATCGACGAAGCAGCAGGAATAAACGCAGACTCATTCCAAGGAGTCCTTTGGGACTCCACCGAACTGATTCCTGCACCAGATGTAAAACGAAGACCAAATAAGACTTACCCGACAGCAACTACCGCGGAGATCGAAGACCTTATGGATTACATCACCTTAATGAGGGTAGACCCTACAAAAGACGTACGGAAACCCCTTCAAACCCAATCACCAATATGAATAACCATTAACTTATCAATTCCTTCACAGAAACCACAACCACCATGGACGAGATTCAGAGAGTAATCTTATGCCCCGCCGACCCTCTGGGTCTACTTATAAAACAAAAAACCACCAACTTGGGGAGGATCACCTCCCAACTCAGCGAACTGGTACCGATCACGTCGGCCCAGCTACTAACAACGGAGAGTCAGTCTCTGTTGTTAAAATCAAGACCGACGCGAATAGCATAACTCAAACCAACAAAACCACCACCACACAACCACCGCCACAGGAAACAAGGATGACAGCCACAGTACAACCAAGTACCTCCCAGGCCCCCGAACAACCGAACAGACGGGTCATGGAAGACGAAACAGGAAGGAGGATCCACATTCTCCTCCCACCCAACAAAACCAAGGCGCAAGTGTACGCAGATATGATTAATTTCGGAGTCGTCGAGTACATCAGACCGATCCGAGCGAAGAGCGGACTCACCGCGTTCGTGTGCTTCTTTCACCCAAGAAGTGTGAAACTAGCCCTTGACCAACTACCTAAGGAGTACAAACCATGGTCCATCACCCCGCGGGTATTGATAGATTATAAAGGCCCACTGAAGATCACCCATTATGAGTGTGGAATGCTGGTGAGCTCACCAGACTTCTCCTCTCATCTAGAAATCTGTCGGTACCAACGCCCGACGATACATTCTAAACCACCCACGCCCAACGAAGAGGAACCAGTACCACTACCACAACCAGAACTAGAAGGAGAATTCGGAGTGGATGTGCTGCCCCACGCACTGGCACATGACCCCGAATATTTTTCGTGGGCCTGCGAAACCACAACACCACTAACAGAGGAAACCACCGACTTATAAGACTTACGTGCCGAACCACTAAACAAAAAAAAACAACACTAATAAGAACAACCAACTCTCTAGCATTAAAATAGACATGTAAGGAAAATTTAATTGTAATACTAGGGTTATGAAACGCAATATCGAAATTACCAACCACATGTATATATTTTTCTTTAGCTATAATCAATAAATGTTCTTTCACAAGGTTAAACACAAAATCACTGAATTTCTATTCATCAACACCAGCGTACCTTTCACCCAACATCAGTCTTCCGATCGTATCTCGAACTACCTCCCAATTCATGCGAGAAACACGGCTCACCAATAAACCGAACTATCCCGTCCCCGCCAAAGGTATATGATGAAATGACTGGAGAGTACTTATATATATATATATATACTCACAGAAATAGTGGTACTAAAACTACGTAAATTCTGATACCTTCCTTTTTAATTCGAGGATCATAACCCGACCCCTAATTGCATTGCTCCTGCGTGAACTTCACGAATCCAAGCATTGCACTCCGTAGAGCACAGTAGTCCGAGTAATCGATCGGTGCACCTTTCATGGTAGCTGTAGCACCGACTGATTGTCGGATGACTGAATCCTCACTAACAATTCCCTACATAGATCTCCTTACACTAGTAGCATTTGAAAAAACAAGTCACGCGAAGGAAAGGCCGTCTTTTTCGCGTAAATTCTGGGACATCAACCCCCCGAACACCAGTACCCGAAATATATCCTCAAAATAAAATCTTTCGAACGAATCTTTCCATAATATCTTAACATAACCACACGGCTCCTTGGCCGGTTCAACTCGAACTATATAATTAAATTAACTGCACGGCTCTTTGGCCGGCAGAATCCGCACTCTGTACCCCTATCAATTGGAAGTTATATCTCCTACTATCACCACCCTTCCTATCCTCATGGTACGTGATGACCTATGCAAAATTAGGCTGATACCATACCTAACACTCATATTAACACTACACCGGAACTACCCCACTAACACTAACCACCAACTAATCACATGAGACAAGTTACAGGTACCCCATACACAAAAAAAAGGCGAAAAAGAAATCTCGTTAGCTCGGCACGAATCACAGTTTACCACATCAACAAGGACCGACACATCACTACAACGACAGCAATAGTCAGTCACTGGCATAAATCAACAAATATCAAAACCAAAGAGACACTACACCATGCGGTACGATGACTACGATCACGGCACACACCACAACGAGTCGTACGAACAATCACAAAGGGGCACATCAGCAGCAAATTCGCGATCGGGACGCTGTATCGTTCTCAATAGATCATTCATCCCCATTATCAAAACCACAAACCAACACGCCCCATCCTCACGATCATACCTCATTGCACCTCGAACACATACACTCTATGCTCTTTGTCTGTTTAGGTCGAGACAAAGAGATTCATTCAACAACAGCCCGGATAGCATCAGATGGTAGACCATCAAACCACCATGACATACAGTGCCATGTCCCTGCACCAGCACGCCACCAACCTCCCGCCACGATTCAACACAACAGCTGTCACCGACACCTTAACACCACTGACATACACCGTCATCTACCACCAACAAAAGAAGAAAGGAAATAACCTCATATAACCACGAACAACCTTGTACTTTGCGAAACCATATGTATATGCCACCCCGAAACTACTGTCATAGCGAAATGCATATTAATCTGTATACTATTGCTTAACGACTCTACCAAACTCGCTTCGTTCTCTCCTCGTTTTATGCTGACTGCGTTCTTCGGGACGTCGAACCTTTTAAGAAGGGGAGGGTGTTACGATATGCAAATTTCATTTTTTTAAAACTGACCAAATTAAATCCTAATTTGCATTAAAACTAATATTTATATAAATTAACCTAAATCAATTTACTCCTAATTACAATAAACGTTCAAAAACCATCCGGCTAAACTAATATAAACTTCTAAAATACAACATAATTCTTACATACAATCACGCGTCCGCGACAAAGCGAACGTTCAGCCGTCGCGGTAGCTGAGTCGAGGTAATCCGACCCTATCATAAAATTCCGAGCTGAACGCGAAGAACTAAGAAGCCTAAAAAGGAAAACAACTGCGCTCGAAGTGCAAGCTTAGGGATTTTGGCAAGGAGAGAGCGAAGTTGAGTGGGAGAACTATTCCCCTTCAACACTGGAAAACTGTGGCCGGACTCGGTGGGGCGGGGGGACAGGCCATCCCTATACCGACCCATTGAGCCGAGCTGCATTTTTCTAGTTAAGCAGTTCCGCTCGAGCCGGCCAAGGAGCCGTGAAATTTTTCAAATAGAATTACGTGACAAGTCTTCTTTTAATTTGTACATTGAATTGTACCAACCATTATATCGAGATAACCAATAGACGAATAATAGATTAAAGGAATCTCCAGCTACCAATCAAATAAAGAGAAAGAGAATAAAACTTAAAAGGACTACTTCATTAAATACACATTACCGTATTTTAAAACACGAAAAGGAATAAGGATCCAATATAACTTATATCTAAATTATCGAAAAAA
>UELU01138089.1:0-14281 GCA_900490025.1 Megastigmus dorsalis | reverse complement strand
ACCTTGAAATGTCCGCTTTTGGTGTCTCAGGAAACGTTTTAGAAACGTTTGTAAAATGTTTCTTATACGTATATGAATTATAAAGTTTCTTTGGCAACGTTGCAGAAACGTTTCAGAAACGGTTCACGTGAAACCTTGAAATAAATGTGCTTAAATTATTTTAAAAAGGGTCGTGGTGCGAATTTTAGGTGTTGCTATCCGGATGATACGACCCATGGGCATCAAGCCCTAAACTTTAAAATTTATTCGTCGATTTTAAAGATTTTCTTTTCAAGGTTTTACGTGAACCGTTTCTGAAACGGTTCTGCAACGTGACCAAAGGAACTTTATAATTCACATAAGTATAAGAAACATTTTACAAACGTTTCTAAAACGTTTCCTGAGACACCAAAAGCGGACATTTCAAGGTTTCTAAAACGTTTCTGAAACGTTTCTTCCACTTTCAGAGAATCGTTTCTAAGTTTCCAAAGAAACGTTCTAGAAACGTTTCTCCAACGTATCGTGCTATGTGGGCCCTCTCCCCAGATTTTTGAATCAACTACCTAAAAAAAAATTGATGATCACATAGATCGATAGGATTTTCGACGAGGATTCCAATTGTGACCATGAATTTGACCTTGGACGTTTGTCTCATGGTCATTTGAAGGTAATTTGACCTCTGTATGATCTTTTGAGGTCATTTTAACCCATGACATGGGTACATATCCGTAAGTAAAATTTCGTGCTCTTTTAGAATCCGAGGCCAAAAATAGGGGTTCCTATTTGAAAAAATGAAGTTGACCTTCAAATGACCGTGAGACAAATGTCGAAGGTCAAATTTAAGGTCACGGTTTGAATCCTCGTTGAAAATCCTATCGATCTACGGGGTCATTAATTATTTTTATAGCCAGTTAATTCCAAAATCAGGGGGGAGGGTTCCGAACATTTCGAACACCCTGTATAAATTTGTTTCGGCGAATATGTTAAATAAATAATTTTACATACGCAATAAAAAATTTGGTATAGATAAATATTCAATATAAGAAAAAATAAGTTATTTGTATTGAAAATTTAATTTTTAAAAGGTAATTTTGATGTTCACGTATATAAAAATATTGCCCAGATTTACGTTTATTTGTGTATTAAATGAATTATTGAATTCAATTCTGACCCTGGCCCTTTTAATTAAATTCGCCATTCAATTTAGAAAGTCAATTATTTTTGAGATTATATACATAACGGATTATCTAGCGAAATAAAAACGAATATATGAAATAACGCTTCTATTTTCTTTCACTCTTTTTTCTCCTTGCGCTCGTATATCAACTCTACGTTTTAATATGCATTCTGTGACTTGTACGTTCCCTTTTCCAAGCGAGTTGATAATTACAAAACGTCCACTTTCATTTTTTAATACCTCTTTTTTTGTTGGAAAGGAAAATGTAAATTTCTCGGAAATGTTCATGTTATTATAGCGAATAAATACAAACGGACTGCCTCTGTTAATTTAAACTAATAATTTTTATAAGAAAATTTATAATTTCATTTTAGAAATCTGACCGGGCACTCGTATAAAACGTGCTCCGATCGTAGAATACTTAGAAGTATCTGTTTACAGATTGAACTGTAACAATTTGCTCACTTCACTTGTTAATATTTTAATAAATAGTAACGCATAAAACAATTTTTTTAGTTTTATGACAAAATATAAAAATTTGTTACGAGCCTCATTTTAAAAATTTTTCGATGTTAAGTAATACGAGACTTATAAAAATCTATTTAAATAGATAAAACTTATAAAGAGAGTCCCTCCATCTCAGGGATTTGGCTAAAACTTTACAGATATATTCTTTGGCGAAAAATATAAGATACGTGTATCAGCATCAATTACAAAGGGAACTAGCAGCCAAGTTAAAACCCAGTTAATTAAAACATATGAAAAATCATGGTTGCTTTTAAACCTTTGTTCCAAGGCCAATATGTATTGTAGAAAATGTTGAAAAATCAAGATATCAAAAGTATAGCTAATAAGCTTTTCTTTGCATTTTAAAACGAGTTATTAGAACTTTGCATTCGAAAATTGTAAGCGATCGAAAATTAAGTTAATTTTTTAGGCTTTTTACACATGAAATAAATGATAAATTTTAAGACCCAAAATCTATATATGTTTCAGTTCGCTTATAACTTTTAAATGGAAAGTGCTAATAACTCGTTCTAAAATGAAAATGAAAGCTTATTTATACTTTTGATATCTTTTTCATAATATATTCTGAACCTCGAAAAAATTGTATTAATTATATATATAATTAAATAGAGTATAACCTAGTATAATTAAATATTAAATAGAGTGTAATTAAATTAAAATAGCTTTTTATGTTTTAATCCTAGCATATATTTTGGAAAAATAAATTACATTCAAATATGAAAGAACTTCAAAATAAAAAATTCCAAATCAAGACCTAGCAATAGATCTGTAAGCACTATTTTAAAGTTTTAGTTTCTAAATATATTACAAAGTTTTCGTGTCTCTCAATCTGCTAAACTTGAAATATAGTTAAACCTATTGAATTGGACTTCTAGTTTTTTTTTTATTTTAATCGAACCAACTTGACATTTGACGTAACACAGGATCGTTTATAAAATAAATGAAAAATAAATAAATAATATGCACACAATTCTTTATGAACATGTAGCACCGTACAAAAATGTTGATGAGATTTCTCGGTGGCAAAGTATAACGTGGGAACTAAATTTGCATTAACGTACTTGTTGAAAGAACCAATTTCTACGGGAGGAGGTTTAGCCGAGGCGCCGGGCCGTCGCGGCACATTGGGATGGAAAAGCGAAAAAGTCAACGCTCGTACAGATAGCATTCATTTAATTAAACTTTAATCAGAGAAGCGCTCGGGGTTTGTCTGTCGTGCGCGTTTTTACCATCCACTCCGTTCTTCCAGTTTTTGGGCCCTCAATTGACTTTTTCTTCTCTTTTTCCGCTCTACTTTCAATAGTTAAAGGCAAGCCTTTGACTGAACTCTGCTCTATGTTTAACAGGTAAATAGGTTTGGCCTATCGTTTCTGAAACCGTAATTGTTTGAACTTTGAAGTCCCGAGATGTTAAATTGTATATATAGGATTTGAAAAAAGGAAATTTGAATGTTTCAATTAACTACTTTCTTGAACGTTCGTTTAGTAACCATTTTCAATTCTGAATGCAAATGATTAGCTCAATGTTGTAAATGCAAGTAAAGCATTATTTTTAATTCTATTACATGATAAACACATATTATGAATGATTGTGATTATGGGCTTATTCAATACATTGAAATAGTATTCTCCTATTTTTTTATAAAACGTTCTGTAAAAAGAATTTACTTATTCTTTACTTAAATATTGTCTTATTATAATATAATATATACCCTTGGTATTGAAAAAGACATAAATTATTTATTACTTCTAATTTTGCTAAATAGTTTTATTTAGTATGTTACAGATTCATAAGTAAGAAAGAACATCAGCAGGGATGAAGTATGTAAAGGTGGTGTTGTTTATGTTCAACCTTTTAATATGGGTAAGAATAACTTTGGTAATCAAAGTAAAAAAAAATAAAATGGTGCAGTAATTCCCTTCATGCAAATTTTTTTTTCTGAACTAGTAAAATAATAAAGTTACACTCATAGCTTCACGATCTCAGAAAATATGTTTATGAAGGTTCTCCCTAACTATAAATTAGTTTTAGCTTAGAACAAAAGCCGTTTATAATAATGATTTGTATCCCAGTAGATGAAATTAGTGTTTAGTCAGCCAGCTCAGATTTATACATAGTTCCATTTTTTTTAATGCACTATAAATAAGTCATATTACTCAACAGCTATATACAAATCTGGAAAATAATATTGAGTATCACACTTTTTAGCAAGTCTTATTTATATTTTTACTCATTTTATTTATATCATATACTTATATATCCTTATGATTAAAATAAGTGGGTACAAAGTTAAAGCATTCTCAACGCTTAAGTAAGAAAGGCTGTAAAAATCCTCATGAAAAATTCATTAAAACCATTTAAGACGGTAGCCGGAGGTGCGCTGAAGGTGCTCCTTAAATATGAAAAAGCTAACGGATACTATTGCAAGCTTGAAAAGGAAGGAAGTTAAAATGATTCCGACATAGAAATAGTGAAGCTACACGTGTAGGTTTAATAGAAAAAAACCGAAACTGGGATTTGGACCTAAGAGAAGGCATATTTTAGAAGGACTTAACGATGGTAATAGTATCCCACTCGGTTACTCATCCGCTTAAGGCGACTGCATGAATAGCTCTTTGCTGAAACAATATCCGTACATGTAATAGAAATATTTAGAATTATTCGATAAATCTAGATTTGAAAATTAAATTTCTCATAACGGTTTAAATTTATGGAGCTCAATAGTCATTAACGTCTAAAATATGTAATGAAAGATAAATTTCGAAGCATATAAAATTAAATATACTTGCTTATAATAAGCACTATATTTATTTTTTCGAATCCTCGGTATATTTTATAATCAAGGTCAAGTATGCATTGAAAGACGACCATTCTGCAATTCTATATTAGATATTTTTATAAAAAATCAAAATTTAAACAATTATAATCCGGGAAACTTTTTTTATCTTTAACATACATTATAGGTGAAATCAAATGTTGTATTAGTGTCACTGTGATCAATGCATGAGCGGAGAAAGAATTTATAAATCGTTACATTAATATTCATAAGCTATTTCAATGAACCAAACAGATAGTTCTTTCAGACTTAAAATTGTTGTAATTAGTTATTTTGCAGATTTTGGGAGGAAAAAGCAATGTAAAAAAGTATATCCGTTTACATTAAAAGGAAGAAAGCATGACCACTTACATTATCATGATATTTTTGGTGTACTCGCTTATGTATAATTTTGTACAAAAATGTTTAAAGCATTCAATGATCTTATAGAAATCTATAAATAATAAAAATCAAGCTTGTCTTTCTTTTTTAAATAATAAAAATCAAGTGTGCAGGAATCCTACCTTACTATAGAGCACAAATTTATGAGAAATTTGATCTTCATAAAAACGTCGAAAACCCAAAAGAGAAAATTTCTTCATATTTGTACGTTGGTTAGATTGAAACGCATACCAAAATAGTTAAAATATCAAAAGACATTGACAAAATTTGGTAGTGTGAGTGAAATAAATAACAAAATTGAGAGAAAAACTTGATCTGAACAGGGTCAAAGGGACAAATTCTCGGAAATGCTCGAAGCTGTAATTGAGCAACGGAGAAGCCGAGTTTGACTTGAACTGAGAGAAACTTAATATACTGAAGAATAAAGAGCAAATATTATGTTTATGAAGCTGCAGTTTCATTTTTTGTTTCCTTTAGAAAGCTATCTTATTTCTGAATTTAATTATCTCGTACGTTAGAGGTTATTAAAACAGCTTTACTAGCAAGACAGACACTTTGTGTTTTTATTCGTTTGTTGCATAAATTGTTGCATAAGTTTATTCTCTTGTTTATTTAAACTTAATCATGGTCGACTTTTCTATTTTACAGTTGGCGGGATGTACGGTGATGGTGATCGGGGCCTGGCTGATGATGGACCCAAGCAAGTGTCACTTGTTGAACCTGTTTACAGCAGACGCCGCTCCCCATGAGACCATATACTTCGTGGCTTACACGCTGCTGGGTCTCGGGCTCACTGTCTTCACCGTCGGCATTTTTGGGTGTCGAGCTGCCCTTCGCGAGAGTCAGTGCGTCCTCGCTGTCGTAAGTTTAACTATAAAGTCGAATGTTATGTGTCGGATCCAGCTTGTTACTAATCTGAGAAGTTCCTTACAAAGTTGCAGCGTGTAATATCATGTTAACATAATATTTTTTTTTTTGCAATAAACAATACTTACATCGTGCTTAATTCTAAACTATCTATTTCGCGCTTACACAATATATATTGTAATTATTCAAAACGTTTTATAATTATTCAATATTTGCAATTAGTCATAACGGCTGGCTGATGCAGCCACGGGCCCATTTTTTGATCACTTAACAGTTTTTCACATTTTTTTTTCCAATGTGCAGAAAAATTAGTTAGTTCAACATTACTTTAACTATTCAAATGTAAAACTCGCTAACGTTCGCTCGGTTGATATACCTTATAGATATATATATATATATATATATATTTTTAAGTGTATCTCAAAAGTGTAACATTTTCAGGTTTCCCATACACTTCAATCGTCTATTAAAATGCTTCATGTACTTCTTTATGAAATACTAAACAAAAGCCTCACAACCCCCGATTTCAAATCCAACGCTTGCGGCCCAAAACTTTTAAGAACAACCCAAAAATTATAAGAATCGAAAAACTAATAACCCAAAAACCCAAAATTTATAAGGATAAAAATGTAGCACCCAAAAATATATAAGATCCAACAGTTAAAAGTCTAAACTTTAATGTTTAGGGTTCCCAGGACCAACTTTCTTCTTTTATTAACAATAATTAAATTTAAAATAAATACCTTCTAGATCAGTCTTTTTAATCTAAAAGCCCTTTAAAGCTCGGATTACGCGGAAAAATCTTCAACTTGTTGAAGCGTTGTGCAGATATTTTGAATACTGAAAGGGACCAGTCACTAAAGGAGGAATCGTGGACGAGAAAATGTACCTGCGCATTATTAAAAAAAATCATTAACATGATCTCGCCGTATCTCAGTGAGTTGTTAAAGAAACATAAGTAAAGTTAAACACAACATTCCTCCTACTTACTTGTAGAACTTATGAAAAAGCTTTCAAAAAATTCTGATAATTAACCAAAAATGTAAAAAAAAATTTTTTTCTATTTATTGAGAAAAGCCTGTTATAAACTTTCAAATTCTTAACAATTATCAAAATAGTGTTGTTCCACAAATATCGATAAAGGTGAAAAACAATTTCAAGTCAAAATATCAAGGAGAAAAAACTTGAGAACTCATTTACAGATCGCATGCGCACGTATTCTGTTACCGCGCCGAATGGGCTACTTCAATAGTCGAAAGGGCAATGCTTGCACGGGAAAAACCCCGTTAGCATCGTATTGATCCGTGTGCTACAGCGCCGATCAGATCCATGTTGAGTTTTCTCCGTGTATTTTTGGATTGATTACGATTTTAAAATTTCCGTATGAAATGCACAATATGTTAAAGGAGTACTTTGCAAATTATCCACAGAGAACTAGCATGCACGCGAAATAAGCCACACAGTAATCGAAATAATGAGACAGAAATAAAATAGGTTTTATTTAAATACAAAAAGACAATTAATAGTATAACACGACACATTGATGGCGATGATTTCATGAAATAAAAGCGCGTGTAGTACACTTTGTCTTCGCGACTCTCCAAACGAGTCTCTCCCTCCCAAATACGAAAAGTTCATTTTTCTCACGACAATCGGAATCAGAGCTTCATTTATTAATATCAGAGCAATAATTTTATAAATATTTACAAATATGTAGGTTAATAAATCAGAAAGTACAGTTGATTTTACACGTGTTTGGTCAGTATGTCTGACTATATTCGAGTATTACTACTCTCCCACTCATACATATTATATTTGGTTTCTTATCAGACTTCAATAGTATGGATGTTATTTATAATACATTATTAGTTTTGTATATTTATAAGAAAATACCAATGCAATTAAAGAAATTTTATTTATTCTAAAATCTGATTATTTTGTTTTATTTAGATCATTCTTTTATTTATGTTTCTTTTATTCGTATTTCAACAGAATATGGGTTTCATAAAAATAGTTTTACATCTTTTATTTTTGTATTAGTTATACAGCATCAGGTACTGTATTATATAATTTCTATCTTTTTTTATTCAACTAAACAGGATGTCCACGGTATAAAGGAAAAATAGTCCTTTCCGGTTACCTATGAAATCTGTGCCATCGTTAAAAGCACAAAATAACATGAATTTCAAAAAATCACCCTCTTTATCGCTGGAGAAACTGAGATATTTAACGGTGAAGTTTATTACTCCATCTATCACTTAAAAAATTCAATTTTTGAATATAAATGAACGAAAAGCACGATTTGCATAATTTTTTGGAACGTTTAAGGGCTCAAACGAAATCTTATTTAGTAACCAATAAGATAGAATGCTTTGCAATTCAGGATTGCATCCCTAATATCGCACTAATTCTTGAAAAATATTTCATCCCCTACCGCTTTTTATTATTTGACAACGTTTGCAGAATTTCATTTAAAAAAAAACTAACACAATCGAAAGGTCTAAAAAAAGTCTCTCAATGGTACAACTTTTATTTTAGGATTGCACCCTTAACCTAGTTAAAAACAGGGATGAATGATTTCTACAAAAGTAGTCTAAATTTAAGCTGCGGCTAATTCTACCACTTTGCACAATTTTTTAGGGCATTTAAGGGCTCAAACAAAATCTAATTAAGCAACCGATAAAATAGAACGCTTTAAAATTCAGGGCGTGCGGGGTGCGCCCTATCCAAGCGGAATATCGAGTTAAATCGTGAAAAATATTTCATACCCTACCGTTTTTTCGTTATTTGATAACATTTGCTCAACATTCTGGCGATGCTTCGAATTCAGCCGAAACGAGATGCAAAATTGGTACTGCCATAGCGTGTACGTATTATGGTATTTAGGCTATGATCGTCACTTACCTAAAATGCAACAGCCGGCTACATTTTTGAATTATTATTTTCTAAACAATCACGTACCCTTAGATAGTGATGAAAATAATGGGGACTCTTAAATGATAAACGTTAAAAAATCGAAAACATACAAAAAAGCTAATAAAGTTATAGAAAGATAATTAAAAATAAAGGCGAAAAGAAAAATGTGGAACCGCGCTTTGCCAAGTCCACGTCGTAGTTCTGGGTTCGACAGAGTACGAATCATCGCAATAAATAAGACAGCTAAGCGTGCCATGTTTGTTAAAGTCACACGGCTACACACTCAGATACACGTACACACTTACATACACACACCCCCCTCAACCCCCTCCCCTACTCAAACCCACACTTTCCTTACGTACGCACGCACACACCCACACATTTACACACACGCACCCACATCCAGATCCACATACACTTACCCACACACACACCCAACCACCCACACAATGATCCACAACGGTTCATCTATATTGAATAAGGTCTGACGCCATTTCCTGACTGACCTCTGAACAATAGCACTTTAATATAATGTGTAAGATAAGATTTTTTGGAACCCTTCGATTGGCACTACAAAAATAAGGAAAAAACGGTAGGGTATGAAATATTTTTCACGAATTTGCTCAATATTCCGTTTGGATAAAGGAGTAAACTTCACCGTTAAATATCTCAACTTTCCCAGGAATACGGAGGTTGATTTTTTTTAATATATTTTTTCGTGCTGGAACAATGGTACAGGTTCATAGATCTCGGATGGGGCACATGTATACCGTAAGTATTCTCCTTTGTGTTTGCACAAATAAAAACATAATAAAACATATACATACAAGGAGGCATATACTTAAAGTTGTAATATAGCAGAAATACATCATAAAAGAAACACCTTTTTTGAAGGTTAACTAAAGCAATAATACTAAACAATTTGATTTTTTTTCAAGGAACTTTTATAAACCAATCCTAATGCAACCGATGTTATTTTTGAATAAAATTTACATTAAATTACCATAATACATGATTTTTGATGATAAAAAAGAATTAGGTGGTAGTTCCATTATTGTCAATCAAATGCAAATTCAAGTGAATGGAGCAGTTTGAAAATCGTGCATCGCCACTATTATATGTATTTGTTTTCAATTAGAATCATAGCGCAAACTTGATTATCAAACTTACGTAAAGTTTTAACTAAACCAATTAAAAAATTGGCCATGTGTATTTCCATATTAATACATATGTCTTTTTCTTTACGATTTCTCCCTCGCTCGAAAAAGGAAATAAGAGAAATTTTCACTTTAAATCTCTCTTGACCTACATTTTATGATTTCCTTGTTTACGCTCCCGTGCCCCCATCGGGAGAACTCTATCAAAGGAGTAATCGAAGTTCACGAGGCTCATTCAATGCGATGCTCTCGTCTATATCACCGAGAAAATTCGTACAAGCTCTTCATAACGATCCCGGGCACCTCACAAAAGAGACAGATAAAAAGAGCCATACTAGTAGAAATAAACTTAAACAAACAAACTCACCGAGTAATTAATAATTCGAATCCACGAGTTACACACTGGATTCTGGCTCTTATCTCTCTCTATGTCATCGACTCTTTCACGCTTTCAATAAGCTACTCCATTAAGCTGTTTTCATTAGCCAAAGAGCTGCTGCATCGTATTCTACGCCAACTATCGATCTCGGCTGTTCCTCTCTGCTGCTTCCTCTCTTTTCCACGCGCTTTGCACCTCGCTGTGGGAGATACAAACACATGGACGCCCCGTCAGCAGGCAAATGGCACGATTGTAGTGTGACCGAGTAAGCCTGTACGATAAGCATCAATTGTACAACGTAATGGAATTGCGCGGGAAAAGCGATGCACGTGTTAATCGCGTTCGGCTCTACTTCGTATTACAACCTTTCTCAAAATTAACTATATACTTTTTGTTTGACTATTTGTACCTAATAATAAATGAGTTTATTTTTAACACTCTGTTCATAATCCAACTTTTTATGTGATAGTTGAAATCATGACTTCTAAAAAGTTACATTGTAATCCTGGTTATATTTATATCACTGGTTCACTAAAATACTAATGAAATTTCACGTTTAATAGTGTATACACTAGTTCATAAAGTGATAATTAGATAACTGAAATAGTGCATATTCACTAACAAGAAGAGTTTATATCCTCCGGGTCGCAGATTTTGCTGAAACATTACAGAGACGTTCTTTGGTAAAAAAGATGACATATGTATTTCGGTATTAGTGCCATTAGGGTCCATTTAATTAAAATACATGAAAAATCATGGTCGTCTTTAAACCTTTATTGTAAGGCCAATATTTATTGTAGAAAGCGTTACATAAGAGATATAAAAAGTACAGATAATAAGCTTTCATTTGCATGTTAAAACGAGCTATTAGGACTTTTCATTTAAAAATTATGAGCGATCGAAAATTAAGTTAATTTTTGGGTCTTAAAATTTAGTGTTTATTTCAGTTGAAAAATGCGTCATAAATTAACTGAATTCATCCTACTACTATCCTAAATTTCCCTTTGCTCAAACCAGAAATTTCACCGGCTCATGCTGTCGCTAGTTTAGTTCCTATGAGCTTTCTGGCCTGCCTACACGTTTAGAACTGTCCCCACCGCGCGGAGTACACTTTTCCCCTTTTTTGAGTCCCCTTGCGACATTCCATCAAAGATTTCCTATTACCTCTGTTGGTGCATCAAGCTTCATTCCTTCGTTAGCCAGCCTATTCAATAGTTCATTTGCAGGTATCCTCTATTCTTCATCTTGCAAGCAGATTAGAGCTTATGACTGTTCCATTAAGAACTTCCGGAGCGACTTTGCTGTCGCAACATATCCGGAGGTGCTGCCCACTGATACCCTCTGACAAATTTCAGTCAGCAATACCTCAATCTGGAACATCATTGCTTCCCGACCTGCAAACCCACCAGCCTGATACCCACTTTTGATTCGCAGGCAACCGAGTCAGTGTTAGCTACCGTCTTAGAACCGTCCATGTACCAGACTCTACTATTATTTCTGCTTACCATTTATCCATTCCTCTTTGTAAGATTACATAAAAGTTTTTTCTAAAATAGTACCTTTTGCACGTTCTATATAAATCTTTACCAGCAACCAGCGGGAATTCAACTACTCTGAGGACCTCTGCGTGCTCGGGAATCTCTTTCGTGTGAAGGGGTCTCATTCCCAACAACATATCCAGCGTTTCCGTGTCTACCTTCCTAAAATACTTTTGTTCCATTTTAGGCCACCAGGCTAATGGTTGCACGTAATAATCTCGGTTTTAGGACCGAGTTGAAATTAGCCATTTTTCAATGTAAAAAATGCGATATTAATTTCGGATCACAGTATTTATGATGACTTTTAAATTGAAAAAATTTTTTTACCTTTATTCAACTAGCGAGTGAAAAAATGACCTATTTTTTTTAGTATTTTACTAATTTTCTTTATTATTTTACTAAAAAAATAGGCCATTTAAATATACTATTCAGTACATATTTTCATATAAATTGTAATTGTAATGTTTGAAAAAAATTCTAGAATTTTTATAAGAACAGATAATCAATTCTGAAAATTGAAGCCTTCCGAATGATTATCCATTATTATCTTTCTAGTAGTAGTCTACCATAAAAATATCAATTGTTTCTCTTTTTTTCGTTTCCACAGTATATGAGCATGCTGATAGCGCTGATAGTGACGGAGCTGGTAACGGCGGCGGTCTTGGGCATTATGACTTATCGGGTACTGACAGGCCTGGAGTCGCGGCTGACCGAGCGTCTGTCCGAGCACTACGGGCACGATGCCACGAGCGACGTGGGCTTCAGTCACAGCCTTGACTTCGCCCAGTATAAGGTGGGTGGCCTGCGCAAACGGTCTGATATGCGCGCAGCTTTATACAGCTGCTGTTGCTGCCGGCTCACACCGACTCGCTGCTGGCCGACGAGCATCGCGTGCACACCCGAATCGATATAGCCACCGAGGCTCGTTGTCCTCAGCTTTTGCGTGGGTAGTCGCTCTAAGAAGTAAATGATGCTGTATTTTTACGCCAGAAAAGTATATGGTAGGCGGAAAAATCTCCCTGTAGACAATGCATTGAGTTATCAATTACATCAAAAGAACTAAAACTTGTAAAGTAATGATAAATAATTAGCAATGCAAACCTATTATCAATTACGCTGTATCTTATATTTTTGCCATCTATGTGTAAAAACCATACGAATTTAAATATACATTGACTAAGATCATTCCCCTTGAACCAAGAACTTCAAAATTTTAAACGACCGAAACCATTATTAGCAGTAGAGGACAAGCATCTAGTGCGGCAAAGCTATTAATGTGGTGCACACCTTTTTTAGGCACATTACCTCATTTTATTCCATTCAAAGAGATTTTTACTTAGTTCTTTCAATAATTTAGTATGTCCGAACAAGTTATTTACATTTATGCACATTTTCTTATACAATTGACAACAAATAGATTTAGTATTAATTACATAATCGCATTACCTATATTATATCTGTAAATCATTCATGCAACTCTACAGCATAATAAATATTAATTTCTAATTTTTATTTTTAAGAACAATTCATGTATAGTAATAATATTTTGTATTAAATCTGTAATAATGTGCAGTTTACGCGCAAATAAAGCGGTGCAGTAGATAATTTATGTATTAAAAGAAATGAAGATTCATATTGGTGCACGAAATAAGTCTAAAATGTCTTAAAATAGGATTGAATTGTGCATTAAAAATGTGTAAAATAATTCGAAATAATCCGAAACTGTAATTTAAGACTCTTAAACATAGATTATATGCATATTATTTATTATTAATCTGTCATCTCCGTTAGGTGCACTACAATAGGCGCGTTTCTAATTCGAAAAATTGTTATATTCACTGATTCTTCTTTCTTACGGAAGTAGAAAAGAAAACTAACGCGTGGGTCGAGAATTCAGTCTAACAATACATGCACAATAAATCATGCCTCATGCACCTCATATTTTCTGTTTTCAGTTCAATTGTTGCGGAATTTACAACGACAGCGATTTCAACGGCACTGCCTGGTGGAGGGATAGCCACATTTCAGGCACTAGGAGACAGGTTCCGCTTACCTGCTGTGTTCTTAAAGATACTGAGGTGATTTTAATGTTTTATCTACTGTTAATCTTGACGTACACTCTAAACCCTAAAGAGTAAAAATTGGCGCAAAAAAGTAGAAATTTTGTGATTCTCCCTTTTCAAAAGTAGAAAAGGATAAAATGGTTTTCCCCCATTTCAAAAGAGTAAATTAATAAATTTCTACTTTTTAAAAGTAGAAATTTTAATCCCGAATTTCAAAAAGAGCAAATAAGCAGATTTACTCTTTTGAAAAGAATAAATTAAATTATAATTAAAGTATAAATGTTGAGTTTATTTTAATAAAAGTTAGCTAAAAGTTAGAAATACTTATGATTCAATAGTGCTAATCGATCAGCTATAACAATGATTCTAAAAGGTTTACCTCGAAATAGGTTAGCGTAGTCTTCACGAAGCCCTCGGTTCTTCAAATAAATACACAAAGCTTCTGCATTTACATATACGC
>UELU01138088.1:0-15319 GCA_900490025.1 Megastigmus dorsalis | reverse complement strand
TCTCTCTCTGTCTGTCTCTCTCTCTGTCTCGGAGCGATATTCCTTCGCAGTTCCAGTGTCGAGCTCTGGGTCCAGGAAAATGGCCCTTTATTACGCGGCGTGGTCGTCGTCGTCGTGACTCAGACGCCCCCTACTGCTCGCACTCTTTTCTTTTCTTTTTTACCGCAGCAGCTTACACACCGAGTGCAAAAGCTTCTTTGCCTCCGTCTCTCCTCTCTCTCTCTCTCTCTCTCTCTCTCTCTCTCTCTCTCTTTCGAGTATGCGAAGAAATTAGAGTGTAAATTACTTGACGATAAATAACTTGGATGAAAAAGAGTGAGAGTTGAGTGGGGGGCGAAAAGTGCGCTGCTGTGGACGAATCCCGCGAGTGACTCGTTGATTAAAATTTCATATAAAGCCATCAGCTCGACCGTTTCTCTCTCTCTCTCTCTCTCTCTCTCTCTCTCTTCGGTTGCTCGCGCCATTTCCATTGTTTCACAGACAAGTGCTTTTCGATTGGGTGCGGCGATTTCTGTTAATTCGCCTCGTAATTCGCGGTGTGGTAGGCGTGACTCTTATACGCCATATATACACCTATAATTAAATTGTTTTAAACCGA
This sequence comes from Megastigmus dorsalis, assembly GCA_900490025.1. Classification (NCBI taxonomy): domain Eukaryota; kingdom Metazoa; phylum Arthropoda; class Insecta; order Hymenoptera; family Megastigmidae; genus Megastigmus; species Megastigmus dorsalis. The sequence continues at coordinate 14,721 of UELU01138088.1, read as the reverse complement.
TACCATCTTTTTATTTTTATATATACTAATATTGTATCGTAGCGTGATGTTTTTAAGTCTCAACACATTCGAATATAAAAAATAACAAGTCAATCAAATACTGTTCAGTGCATCGCTTTAAAAAGAAGTATATACTCAAAGGTATATCGCGCCTTTAAAGAAAAAGACCGCTTACCGACTCCTTTTATAAACTAGCAGTAGCAACACAGCGCCTCTGAAATCATATGAAATTGGAATAAGCTTATGTTTACCGTAAGCCTCGACGACTTTGCTTAATCTCCCATAGAGCTCGCAGTTTCCGGTTTCGCTAAAGAAAAGGAGAACGAGTCCCAAACAAAGCAGCAGCAGCAGCAGATATCGGCTGCAAGAAAAGAAGCAGCAGCGAGTGTATATATAAGGGCGTAATGCAGGCGGTCGCGGAGGCGGGCACTAAGATGGCTTCGGGGCGATATTCATAGTGTATTAAATGGAAATCATGGTTTTACGCATCTCTATACCCGACACGAGCCTCGCACAGTATACCTGATCTCCGCGACTGCGACGGCGGCGGCCGGGGCTTTGCTCATATAACTCGCTCGCCGTTTTATAAATATTTAGCAGCTGCTGCTGCTGCGCTACTTATTCCTCCCTCCCCCCCCCCCCCCCCCCCTGCGTGGTCGCGCAACCCTTTTTGCCTTCTCTCTCTCTCTCCCTCTCTTCTTTTCGCCTCATTTCTCTGATAACGCTGCTGCTCCGCCCGCGCACTTCGCCTTAAATTTTGCGCGTCGAAATTCAGTAGAGGCTTAACTTTAATGTATAAACCTACTCTTAACTTACGCCAATTTACATTTGGCTGTGTGAAACGGATTCGCGCTATATAAACTTTGTAATGAAATCAAGACTGATGTTATTTATCATTGGTGAAAAGAATACCTTTGTTTGTCAATCAACCTCGTCATTAATATTCATGCTGTCAATAATAGAAAAGTCGTTTATTAGCTTACGATATTATGTGCTCTCTATGCACATCTTCCAGCCGAAGATTTCAGAAAAACAGAGGGAGTGTTTAGTTCGCTCGGAAGGAATAATGCCGGAATAATATCTTCGAGTTTTGGAAAAGCCGCGGCTCTGTTTATGCGCGAGAAGTTTAAGCTCGGGGCTGAGTTAAAACGCCACCGTTTTGCTCGTACCGTTGCGCATATTTTGCGTATACCATCCAATGTATATGCATGTGCTCCCCTAAGATTCCGTATTATAATAGTTGCCGAGATTATATAATAAGCGGAAAGTTTGTTATGGGTGAGCGGAAAAATCTTATTTATTCCTTATTTATTTCTTTGACCAAAATCAAAATAATTATGCAATATATTATTTGTTATTTCTGCACTTTATTTTTCGATTGCTCCAATAGAGTTTAATTTTATACAAACGTTTACTACGTTTACTGTTCCTTTACGCAGCATCAAAATTACAAATTAATGGCATGAATAAGTTCAGATGCACATATTCACGGCCAATACGCACAAGTTAGTAATTATGTCGCGCACGCAGGAGAAAAAGTAACGAGTGGCAATAAATCGACTTGCATAACTGCAACTGCAACTTGCTTCGTAAATGTTTCCATTATTAATAGTTTACCACATAGCGTAGCCATAATCCCATCGACGTTAAAGTTCATCCCGGTAATTCCGCGCAATATATTAGTTGGCGGGCTGCAAATGGAAGCCAATGGGCGTTCTACTCCGACCCTCGCGCACGAAATTATAACGATAAACAGCAGTGCGCGCGAGAACAATATCAGTGTGCCCGGGTGAGAGAGGCCGAAGCCTTAGGTGCCTTAGCTCCTCTTAGAATACCGCAATACTGCTAAGCTCGAAATGAAGTCGTAAAATCGACCAAGAGAGAGAGAGAGGGAGAGAGAGCAAGAGAGAGTCCCCGGGGCTAACCACCACACAGATTGCGCTCCAGATTCAAAACGAATCAATTTGAGGTGAAGAACGGCGTGGACAGAATTACCCGCGCGCACCGCCGCTCTGCCGCAGAACCGCGATTCGTTGGATCATATGGCCCATCTAGATTAACTTTGGACTGGATTAAATTTACAATATTGCTATCTGGACTGCGGCTAATATATTCTCCAACTTGAGGCTAGACGATAAACCCACATCTTATACTATATCTTGTTATTCTGGATCATTAATCTTTTCATTCTTGATAATAACTAGAATCTTTCGACATCCAGATAGTAGGACTTCTTCGTTAGGAATTAAATGAAAATAAGAATTAATAGTTTTTTTTTTCTTAAAAGCTAATGAGAGTTTTAGGAAGAAAACATCCCGTACGAGTGTAGAGCAACTGTGTGGCAACCGGCAAGGCAGCTGTCGTTTGTAAGATCGTAAATTTTTGTGTTTATATGCAGTGAATCAAATTATTGATGCATATTATATTTTTTATTAAAAAAATAACATTTTATTATATCTACAGTACACTGCTCTCGAATGAGCGTCTACTGCCCTAAAGCGAGGTATCATCTCTCCCGCTAGCGCTGACGTAAAGGTCAGGTCCGTGTACGGGGTATCTCTTGAAGTCTTGCCCGCTTTGAGACATCAGACGTCCCAAAACGAGGCGGCAGCCGCACCGAAACAAAAGTACAGCAGCGCTCTCTTGTTTTGTGCGGCTGCACGTACATATCTTTAACGGGTTTCTAGCCAGCTTGCGATTACATTCTGCCAAGAAATTAGCTAATAGATCTAGGTAGAAGCTAGTCTACCAACCAGCTCGACTCGTTAATTTTCTAGCAGGGAAATAACTTAATTTAATCAAATTAGAAACTTGCTATCTTCATGTAAACGTTTCGATTTTAAGGGTTCTTTATTGATTAAAAGAACGTAATACAATTTATTGGTTCATTTCTCAGTCAACTTTTCGTGAACAAAAAATGATTATAAACAAAATAGGATGCTTAAGAAATATCAATATTGGTTCAGTTTGAATTCCAAACTAATTGCTCTTACTAGCTGACATCCTGAATCGCAACTGGTTTACCTTAATATAGAATTTAATTTTTCACGAGAAATTTAATTCCATAAATCGATATTTTTTTCTACTTAAATATAAAACCCTTTTTCTATAACGAATCTGCACTAATTTTTCCCCTCAAGGAGACCTTGGAGTACTCTGTTTTACCAGCAGTTATCGATACTATCTTAATCAAAGTTTTCTGTATAACTAAGAACTAAATTCACATGAATCTTTGCATAGGTATTAGTAATGTATAGAGGAAAGGTGGGCATACTAATGAAAATTGGATGAAATGAAGAAATCCATCATTTTTCTTGTATAAACAAAAATGTTGTGCCAATTAGTTCCAAGGGAAGGATAGTAGATAGCGCTGCTAAAAAAGATTATTTTAGCTTCTCAGAAAATAATACAGCGTTTTCTGTAAAAGAAAATAGTTATCCCCAATTATAATCGTAATACAGATCATTTATGAGATTTTCTCTCAGTAGAAATAAATTACTCCGCTCTAAAACTTTGATTACGTACCATCTGTAGAGCTCGTGATCAAAGTTTTAGAACGCATCAATGTCTTTTTACTGAAAAAAAAATTGTAAATGATCTTTATTTATTACAATTAGAATTCGGGATAATTATTTTTTTTTACAGAAAATGCCGTATTATTTGCTGAGAAGCAAAAAAAAACAAGCTTTTTAACAGCATTGGTATCTATCGGTAAAAGAAAGTACTCCGACGTCCTCTTAAACTAAAAAGTACGGCTGCCAGAACACGTCGGTTGCGGGCACGCGCCCAGCAGCAGCAGCACCAACCAGTGCACACTGCATCAATTTGACTCTTCAATAATGAAAATGCGTGTACGCGTGGCTAGACACCCATAGACGGACAGACAGACGGAAAGAGAGAGAGAGAGAGAGAGAGAGAGAGAATCTGCAGGGGCACGCAGAGGGAAGAGTTGAGCAACAGATCTGCGCTCGGGCCGCCAGTAAATAACGAATTACAGTTTCAATTGGGCTGCGGCGGCACACTCCCATGCTACATAATAGAGAGAGAGAAAGCGAGAGAGAGAGAGAGAGAGAGAGAGAGAGACGGAGACTCGTGGATGCAGGATGATTCGCCATCGATCCTCGAAAGCTGCTGCCGCATGAAGCTGCCGGTCGCGCAATATCCTTCCGTCCTCTCTCTCGCGTTACTCTTCGTTAACGTCGAATCCCGACGGCCTACAACACCGAGCGCTACAAGCCCTCGTGTGACGAATGAAAGCCAAAGATGCAATCGGCCTGTCTATAGATATATCACCATTGTATGACTATCGGGTCGCGAGCGAGCATTTTTCGAGCGCTAGGCTACAGCTGCAAAATACTCACGCACCCACACACACAGAGAGAGAGAGAGAGAGAGAGAGAGAGAGAGACGCACGCGCGCGCACATGACAGAGCAAGGCTCGTTACAGGCGGAAAACAGGCCCGTGTGCTCTCGTTGAATTTGTTCGACGGCGAAAAGTAATTTCGTCCCACCCCCCGAGGCTGCCGCTGCCGCTGCCGCTGCCGCTGCCGCTGCTCTCTCGCGCGTCCGCTTTATATTGGATCGTGGTTTCTGGAATTTCGCGTTGCAAACTTCTCGTTTATAGCGTACCTTTTATTACTGGCTAGTCGTGTGGTTCGGCGCATTTTTCGCCGAATAGCTGCTGCTGCTTCGAGTCTTGCGTGTACTGCTTCTGTTGCTGCAGCTGCTGCTACTGCAACTATTACACTGGGCAAATTAATTGAACGTTATGAGCTTTGATGCCCTTCGCTTTTGTACGCGTCTCGGTTCGGATTCTTTAGGAGGAAAGTTGGATGGATTTTAAGGTGAAGAGAAGGATTTTAATAGAATCTATTATTGTCAGTTCTAGAAAAGCGATTCCAGATAGTCAAGTCAGCTTACTATTGGAGTTCGATCTTTAAAGTGTAATGCAGTATTTTATTAAGTAAATTTTTAGATTACAAATTTGACGCATTGATGTTTATGCGATTTCATCAATTCCATTTTTAATTAATTAACGTTGTAATTTACTAAATATGTAATCAGAACCGAACGTACTGTTTTTTCAGTTGATTAATTTATCACGATTTAGCAAATTAATTTTATATGTACAATACTCACATCGAACAGTTATTACTCCGTGTACATTGTTGAAGTATAATAAAAAAATGATCATACATTGTCATTTATCATTTTAACGAGGTCGGATTTTAATAGATTTAAATGTAGTTCAAACTGATACCAAGGTTTTGATATTAATTTTTTCATATAAAATTTCACTATTATGCATTTCCTATACTAACTTAAAGTAGAAAGAAAATAATAGTGTGCGGTAAATAGATTCTTTAATACTTTAAAAGTTGGATAGAACCTTCTTGGTCCAAAAAATTGAGGTAGGAACTTTTTGACTTGAAAAGTTGAGATACAATCTTTATTAGTAGAAAACTTGAGATAGAATCTATTCCACATTCAGTGCGCAAAATCGGCTTTGACACACTTGCATGAAAAAATTTTGTACGCAAAACTTGTGCTCGGTTAGCTCGACTCATGTAAATGTCACTCTTGTCGAGATAACCCCTTCACTCACTATTTGCGCCTTGTGTAATGTACTATTTCTAAACTAAAATGTTGAGATAGAACCTTTTTTAAACTGAAATTTAAGATAAAACTTTGTTCTACTAGCTATAAGGAAAACTACGGTCTACAAAGTTATCAAAAATAGATTGTTAAATGTCAAAAGTGAAACAAGCACAGGGTTAAAAGGTAGAGGAATGTGTCAATCGTTCAGGAATCATGTTCTTTACAATCTTTTATTTCAAAATATATATTCTAGTGTTTTAAATGATTTGATGCTATACCTCAACCTTTATCAGGCTTATTGTTTTACTATTGACGCATATCTGTGATCATGTAAATGTACATAATATCAACCACTAACTAATCAAAAATACATCGCAGTCCTAAATTTCCCAATTTGCAATCAGCATCGTGGAAATTATGCTACGTCCATTAACCAATTATAGTTGACAATGCATGGTTCTAATTATGCTAATTACGAGATTTGAATTAAGTGCGATGTCTTTTTGTTCAGTTAATGGAGGATATTACTAACGTTCGATATTATTTTCTTCTTTCATACATGGTATTATTAACCGATAATGAGTCAATTAAATGGTTATTTACCGACCATTTCTCAATAATACATCTTAATAATTAATAGAAATTTTAAATAATGAACCACTTTTTGAACAGCTGGTCTTTGAACAGCTGATTTTTGAACGTACTTGGCTTATTGTCCTGGCCTTAATCAGCCATTCATTATGCTCTATGTGATTTAGCATGATGTGAAAAAATCTTTTTAAAAACCTAAAGTATGATCGCTAATGTGAAGTCACCTCGAAACACTTGTAATTACATTATTACTACCTGCGTTTGATATGATTATGTGCCCTCGTAGGCTCATAGTATCAGTCAAATGCAAGGCACTCTTATCTTTTAAATTGTTCTACAGTATGAGTGTACGGCAGTCTGACTCACCGTGTCCTTATTCTTCGCGCTTAAGAAAGACCCCGACACGTCGCAATAATCTCAAGGAATCTCCGAAGCATCTAGCTAGCCGAATCGGTTCGATCACGATGAATATAACCCTCAATATGTACGAAATCCTTCTAGAGCCCCAGCAGGCAGTCGCGCGAGAAGCCAGCGCCGGCTCCCACCTCCGTCCCCAGCGTCTCCATCCTCGAGCAGGGAAGCGGGAGCGCTGAGCTGGGACAGCCGCGGGGTCCTTCGGAGGGTGGGCGGCCTCCCTCGAGTTCGTGGTGGTCGTCGTCCGTCTAGTCCAGCGGCACGATAGGTTGCCTGCAAAGCTCGGGCACCCGGGGCGGCCTTGGCGTCGGCGGCGGCGCTGCTGGCGGCGGCGCTGCTGGCGGCGGCGGTGGTGGTGCTGGCGACGGCGCCGTAGGGGGCGCCACTGGCGGCGGGCCGAGCATGTGTTGCGTGCTGCAGGGCGCCGAGCGGGTCTTCCCGAGCTCGACGTCGTCCACCTCCGCGAGGCACCATCACCAGACCAAGCACGGCCACCTCCTCGCCGCCAAGGGAAGCCAGCAGCTGCAACAGCAGCAACAGCAGCACAGCGGAGGTGGCAGTCCTCTGGATGCCCACGACCTGCCGCTCGAGTCCCTCTGGGCTGCTGGCTTGGACGACGGCATGGGCTTCCCGCAGAGATGCTCCTATGCCAATCAGCGCAGCGCCAATGCCGTCAGCAATCACCTGGCGAGTGCCGCGACCTCCACCCCGGAGGACGTTTGGGTGGAGCGGAACACGTCCTACAGGTGAGCATATTCTTTTCAACCACCAATATTTACTAATTATTACAATGTGTTCTAAATCTAAATATATTAACCCCCCTGCGCCATAGCATTTTCTTTTCAACACTCGTATAGCAAGCAAAATTGATTCCAACTTATTTACTAATTAAAAAGTTTAATTTCTATCTCTGACGTTAGCTTTTATTTTCATGGTCACTGATCATTCCACTTGTTTCGTTTAAAAGTTATAAGTAATAAATTACTGGCAAGAACAACTTCGTTGGCACGTGATACCCCGTTAATTGGCACAGGTGGAGGGGGGGGGGGGAATTTCCAGGAAAAATTAGAAATTTCATTAGCGTAAAGTTTTTAAAACTAAAACGTAATAATTTAATTATTTAACAAATTAAAGAGAATATTAATAAATTGTAAGACTTCTCGTTGGTAATTAAAGGGAAATACGATAGATTGAATTTTAGTAACAGGAAATTTCTGTGTTTGTTTTCAGAACTCTGAGCGGTAACGCGGGACTCGATACATCCCCAAGCGACGAGATCTGGACCTTGTCAAACGACCGCAAGTTCTTCCGCACATCGACCACATCGACCGGCATTGGCTCGTCTCTGAACCTTCGCGATGAGAACAATCGTTCCTTGGAGTCGCGCGATTGCGACTTCTACTCGACTGATCTCGAGGACAATCAGTCGAAAGACAACAACTACCGCCGCTATTATCCTAACACACCCACGACCTCTGGCCTTGGCTCCTCCTCGGATCGCCAGTCCGTCGAGACGCAACGCTCGAAAGATCTGCCCAATCACTTATGGGCGGCCGCGATGGAGGATGGCTTCTCGCGTTTTAACGCCGTCAAGTCCTTGCAGACGATCACGCGACAGCCTCGACCCAATCACGACTGGGTGCGCACGGAAAAGATATCGCGCTTCACCAAACACAGGACCATCAGTCAATCGCCGAGAAGGGAGCTTTTGCCAGAAATTTGGACGTCCAAATTGAACGAGGCTGACATCATGTCGGGCTTCGCGACGCAGAGAAATACCGGTCACAAGTGCAGACACCAGACCAGGAGAAGCTTCTCCACATCGATCGTCGCTGACTTAGCAGTGACGCCAGAAGGTTCGCAGCAAAGTCTTGGGAGTGCAGAATTTCTGGTAAGTCCTCGTACGCTGCATGTACGTTTTTATGTTAGATGGATAATTAAACGATGATGATAAACTCTTCGTCTAAATAAGCTACTGTACTATTCAAGCAATACTAACATTTTTTATAATGTTGTTTGTTATATAAAATAACTTTTGTCGAAAAATATAATCTTTATACGTATTGTGTTAATACACAAAGCAATATCTATATACAGTAACATATTACAATGGTGTAAGAAAAAGAATTTGATCTTTTAACACTTTAGGAAACTGTTCATGCGCTACAAAATTTTTATGCAGTACACACTCAATTATATTAACAAAGAGTAACGCGAGAAAGCAAGAATTTCATTGATCACAATAGTTACATTTTTGCCGTCGTCGACGTCCGCGTTGCACGTCCTCGAACGATCAATGCGATGTCCACAGCTCGTCCGATCGCCCATTGACAGGATGGAGTATGTGACGAGAGATGGTTCGGTATCCACTTTGATTGACGTTGGGTGCAACCTGGATGTGTTTTGTGCTGTCCAACCATACCGAGTAGTAACATTTCGTCGCATGGCAGACTCCCAATTAAAGCATTTCTACTTTGAGGAAATTGATTTTAGTTACCGAAGCCTGTGACGTTTCCGGAAACGTGACGTTGAAATTAACGAATGCGCGAAAAAGGACAGCATATTTGCGTAACAAAAAGGTCGTATTGAAATATTTGAAAAATTCGCGGAAATCAAATGAAAGCTATTAAAAAATATTTCTCTTGTTTCTTAGAAATATATATTTTTTTAAATAGAGTAACTCTGTATAACAATGAGTAAAATTCTTTCCGGCTTTGAGAAAAAACTAAAAATAAATATCACCAATTTTTTGCAATCCCTTCAAAAAATCAACTTGCACTCCATAATAAACTGCTCCATCGAATAATTGGCAGCCTTCCATGAGCATCGCAAATTTTATTAGCGTCATGCAGCTATAAAAGCGAGAGAGACGTGCTGCTTATTTAGCTTAACTTGATGGACGTCCAAGCCCCTCATTAACGTTCAAAGCTCGATAAATTGCATCGAGTATCATCGGCGATCACGAATACAATACAAACAGCAATAAAATCACGCGACTTGCGGGTAGAAGAAAGGGTAAAAAGCTCCTAAGCTCTCTTTCGTTGCTTCGGTCTACTTATCGAATGATTGGTCCAATTAGCGCTGAATCCAGTGTATAAGCGTTGGGGAGAGGCCGACCTTCGAAACGCGCGCTGCTCTCGCTTATATATATATATATATATATATAATAGTCGCTTATTCGGCGATTTTGCCCTCGATGTATTGCGGCACGCACCAAGGGCCATGAGCCCCTGCGCCGCATCATTAAATGAACGTGAACGCACTGTCCTGATTTCAAGCAATAGCGGTTCGCTTCTTTCGGATAACCAACTAGACTTTGTATGTGATAGCAGCGAATATTTAAATATGTACTGTACCTAAAATTAAACTCTGTTGGGCTTTCTTATTTTTTTGTAGGAATTCGTATCATAATTATGTAACTGCCATAATTTAAGCTGAAGCAGCAATTTAAGGATGTTCTATACCGATAACAGATTTAAAAATGAGATTTTAACAAAAATTTACATGTTTGTGGATGAAGTTATAGTTAAATTTTTGTGACTCTAACAATGGGAGGCCACACCCTCCAGATCATGGATTTGGCTGATAGTTTACAGAGACATTCTTTGGCCTTGTAAGTACATGACCTCAGAGGCAAGAAAAAAATATTTTTATTTCAACATTGTCTCTTATGTGAACTTTATGGTAAAATAAAATTTTTTTTTAAAAAATTTTGCAGTGATAGAAAATTTAATAAAGAATACCTAGCAACATGAAAAATGACTTTGCCAAAGAGTTGATAAATGTTTTTCTTTTAAAAAGTCGCTTTACGCGAGGGTTGTGTACACAGAGTATATACCTACGCATATATATTGACTGCAGCGCTTATCAAATTCAGTGAATTCTGTGCTTGACTTCCTACCTACTGGTAAAACCTATTTAAATTATTAATTTAAACTTTCATAATAAAGGTTAACAAAGCTCAGTGTATAATAAACAATTGAAATACTACCTTTTTTTATCTCAATTATGTAATTTAAAAAAAGCATTTACTTTTAATTCAAAAAGAATGACATAAAATGATTTTATTTAATTTTTAACGTTTTCTGTAAACGTATTCAAATAAAATTAAAATAATTATAAATTCAACTACTTGACGTCTCATTAAACATAATTACGCTCACACATTGAAATTTAATTCCCCTCGCTACATTAAAAGCATTTAATAAGTAAATCACATTGAAGCAAAATGTACATGTTCCCTATTTTCTCGCAACATTCTCTTTTTAATCGCCTTTGCAATTACATCTCTGACTAAATAACTCCGAAATGAAAATTCTCATTAACGGCTTAACATCGCTCGTCTCGCCTCGCACATTACTCACGCCAATTTATTCCCAATTCTTCATCATATCTTGTTCTCTCTCTCTCTCTCTCTCTCTCCATGTTTCTCTTTCGCCTCTCATAGATGTTCACTCGAAGCAGGCTACCCAATCACAATTAATTACCGCATCGGGAGCCGAGCGGGTGACTTCGGTAATGGCTCGATAAAATCTCTCTTTTCTTTCGGGTATTGGAATTTATGCAGCGTATCTGTGTATGTATAGTGACACTTCAAACGAATCGCTTGAAATCCGATGAATCAAGCGCTTGGCGCGCGACCCTAGGTATTATCGCAACTGACACGGGACAGTAGCAGACGTCATTAACTATAGGCTTCGCGTATGATTTGACTAATGCTCCCAAGTAGAGGGGCCACACACTCGCATAAGCATTCACACACTCACCCACACATTCACACGCACACACGTATAAGCTGGGGTTAGTGCGCGTATTTAGGCCAGAGTATGATGAAAATTGATTAATAACAATTCGGTCCTACGTCGAATAATGCACCCTGTATTTTAAAGGCTGGTCATAGCTATGCTTAATTGATTACAGCGGCGCATGAATGTTGCGGCCTCTATGCAGACCATTTTAATTGCGAAAGTATGTACGCGCATTTATAATAGTGAGCTTTATATAATTTACGGTGATTTACTTTAAATTTCCGTGTCCCTGACGTCCCCGTTAGTTGCTGCGCATGTGTGTGTGTGTGTGTGTGTGTGTGTGTGTGTGTGTGTGTGTGCCTCACTTCTGCGAGGGCTAATTAAATTTTAATCCCTCGAGTTGTTCGAGTTTTAGGATTAATTGTAAACCACTTATTTGATTGTGTTTTTCCTTCTATAATTGACGAATTATATCGCGTTCTATTTTTTTCGCAATATCATAAATCGCGTGTACGCTGCTCGCAACACGAAAAGAGATAGCGGAATAAATGGAAGTTTATGAATCTGAACTTAAAATAATAAGGTGATTAAAATAATCGGTTGGTTAATTAGTTTAACGATTTGATGGAATTAAAATATGATTTAATTTAAATTAATGTGTTTTGGTTCAACTTTATCACCTGTAAACTTTTAAAATGGTATATTAAAAATAATAGTTACGCAATAAATTGCATTATAAGATTTATATAAAGTATAAAATAGAGTATTTTTACCGGCTACTGTGTCCCCGTAAGCGGACGACAAATCCAATTACTATGGGTAATTTATTAATCCAAAAACCCAGTGCATTGAGTATTATATGTATATTGTGCGCAATATTGTGTTTTCTAATTCACTTTTACAACGCTTACAAAATGTTACAGACGTTAAATTTTTTTCGTTATATTAAAAGATATTCCAAAGTCACGGTAAATAGTCAAGGCACAATAAACGCTACCAATATCTTAGACGTTCTAGGAATATCAATTAATTACTATTATTATTAATCAAAAACCGTTCAAACTTGTCACTCAACCGTAGGATAATTAAGTATTTTTATGATAGCAATTTGCATTTGAGTTGGCAGAAGCTCTGGCACACCTATTACAGGTAATGGAATCAATAACAACAGTAAACAATAATGGCTTCTATTATAGTGCATGTATAGTCCACTGCTTTTAGAGAAAATCAATAAACAATAATTTACACAGAATCTATGCATTAACGTGTTAAATTTTCTATATAGCTGCACGAAACATACTGTAAATACAAATCGAATACTATATAATTTAAAAAATGATCAGAAATTGAATGAATAATTTAATGGATCATGATAACATTCAACGCTTTTTCTATAACATTGTCTAATTTGCGCACAATATTAAAGATATAAACCTATATATTAATTCTAATAACTCTTTCAATCTTACTTTTGCATTGATATATTTCTTTAAAATTGATCTACTGCTCTTATTCAGTGGAATCATTATTTTAATTTAGTTGCCATCTGGCTTGTTGAAACTACTGACCTACATTCGTATAATTTCCCAATCATGTTTCTGTCACTCTGATAAAATTTGTATTGGAAATTTATCGAGATATTGAAAACAAATAAACTAGTGCACCCATAACATTCCTGTTTCCCAGTCCAACTAACATTTTCATTTAAAAACTCAATATTCTTGTCAAAATGACCGCTATTTCAAATAATTAACTACCTGAGAAATTGTAATTAGCACAGATTTAAACTCATTCACTGAAAATCAGTGTTAAAAGTGAGGTAGAGTCTATCAAATGCCATCACACCATAAATAAATATATTGTTTATGTTGGATCTAAAGAATTATTTTAAATTTTTACAAATGCATTTTAACATGAGTTTCTCATCTTATGTTTTGCTAATTAAATCATAGTTTTATGACGTAATAGATTTCTATTAGAAGCAATTAAAATCTACTTACTTCGCATAAAAATCAACAAATTAAGCGTAACAGAAATTTTCACTAGAATTTTTAGAATATAAATATATTTTTACAATACAAATATGGAAATATATTACCAATTTCAATGACAATCTTCACGAAATCCCATAGAAAGTTAATACTCACGGATAGTCCGAACAAACAATTTGTACAGTGACAAGTGAACTGTATGCTATACGACTCCTCAAATTTCACACTGTCTCAATAATCATTTAAATATCGACGAAAGCCCATTTAGAAAATAGTCGAGTCAAAAACATCGATTCTCGATCCACGAGAGATAAGCTGCAACCACAACAGATCTTTACCACCACGGCTTGGTAATTGTCATTTGCAATAACGTTCGGCTTGGCTCGGGCATACAGGCTATATATACGGAATAGATTTCCAACGCCGGCTGGGCTCTGCAGAGCACGAGAGAGAGAGAGCAAACTTTGGACACCGCTACGGGTGGGTAGGTAGGGGGGTGCGAGAAGCGCGAGATTTACTGCGGCGCGGTGGCGCGTTGTCGCGAGTAATCCGGATCCCGTGACGTATTTCCGACGGAGAATGTTAACGAGAAGCTCGCGCGCGGCCAGCGGCCATTCACACGCCCTTCGACTCTGGCAGACACACCGACCCACCCACACACACCCGCAAAGGCTAAGACTCCGCAGTCCCACCCTACACCTATGCCGCAGCTGTCGCTGTATAATTTGCGAATTTCGCGATGATGGGATGGAAATAGTTTCGGCCATAGTTGAGCGCGCACCGTATTACTTCGGGGTCGAAATTCGTCGAAGAGCGCGCGGGACACCTTATAAGATACAAAACGCTATATATCGACAAGTGGCTGGACGATTAATGAGATGCTGATGGGTTCTCTTGCCTAATTCTAATCTGAGATAAGCGCTTTTGAGGAGACCGGACTCGTTGCTGTAGAATTTTCACTTTGATCGTTCGGTCCGTTGTCGTAGACATTCGACAAAGTCTTTGATTGAAACTTTTTATTTGTATAAATTATATAAAATACTTGCTAATTAGCGTGACTGGTGAAAATTAAGCAGTACTAACCTTTTTAGCAGGCTACGAAAGCGGTAAAAGTCAGCTAAATTATATTCGTTGCCCTCTTTCATGAAACAAATAATACAAAATGTAGACGTATATTAGCTTCACATACTTCAAGCGCTTGTAGTTAAATTTAATAACACGGAAGTACGATTTGATTAACTTTATTATTCAGTATCTTTAGACTGTCAAAGATCTTTCTATCGGTCTTACAGTCTAATCAATACTCATGGGCAATCTGATTGCCCATGAATATTGATTAGACTGTAAGACCGATAGAAAGATCTTTGTCAGTTTATAGT
>UELU01138087.1:0-10283 GCA_900490025.1 Megastigmus dorsalis | reverse complement strand
GTCTTTAAGGTCATTGATATAGAGACTGAAGAGTAAAGGCCCGAGGACCGACCCCTGTGGCACACCCAAATTTGTCTCAACCCACGAGGAACAACCATTTCTAGATAATACGCATTGAGTACGACCTTGTAAATACGATTTAATCCACAGGAGTGCAGACCTCGAGAACCCGAGATCGCGCAGTCTACTCAATAGTCTCGAAGGAGAGATGGTGTCAAACGCCTTGCTGAAGTCGAAGAGCAACAGCAAGGTGATCATCCTTATATCAATGCCTATTCGTATGTCGTCAGTCAGCTTAACCAGGGCTACCTGAGTACTGTGATGCTGTCTGAACCCTGCTTGTAAAGGATCGACAAGGCCGGTCCCGGAGAGATAGTTGGTGATTTGGGAGTGTGCAATCTTTTTTATCTTTTTTTAAATCATTTTTAAGACCACTAACTGCGCCCGTTCCCAAGCACTCGGGAAGACTCCCTGAGCAAAGGAGGAATTACATAAACGGACTTTATAATTCCCCAACACTGGCAGAGACTTCACCACAACACTATGCGGTATGTCATCTACACCCCTCGCCTGAGATGTAAAGTGAGACATGGCGAGGACTATATCTGGAAAAGTAACTGGATGAAATGCAAAACCATCATCAGATGCAGACTATATAATGTTTAGTACGCTATCTATGTCCTCATTAGGCGAAATTGACACCCCCACAAAGTGTGTGTTCAGCTGGTCCGGGGTGAAACCATGTAGCTCCTCCTTGCTCTTAGGTAAGAGGCCAAGATTACGCATTTCACTCCAAATATCCTTCACATGATCAAGAGCGTCAGAAAGCTGGTTACTAAGATAGGAAGTACGCTCTTGATCCATGCGTATCTCGACCTCATTGCGCAAGTGAAGAAATTCGTCCAGTAGAGCGGCACTCCCAGTCCTTTTATACCGTCTATGCGTGGCGTTGCGCTTGTTAATGAGTAGCTAAAGCTCAGTGCCAATCCATGGGGCATTTCCTCTACGAGAAGTTACAGTTTTCAACGATGCAAGCTCATTTACAGCCTCCAATAGATTGACACTAAGGCATTCAAGCGCCCCATTGATGTCAAAGTCAGAATCTAAGGTATTTTGAGAAAGCGACGACCGATCACAGCGGCACAAGAACTCACGGAGCTCAACCGAGTTAATATTATTATAATTTCGAAAGCTAAAAGTTTCTTTGGGAGGAGATACCAATTGAATATCGATGGTAGCATCAATGATATTGTGCCTGCTGCGAAAGGGCGCTAGACTGTTCCCATAGTACTGTATCGTTTTCGTCCCCAAACATTATGTCAATCCACGTGTGAGATGCGTCGGTATGATGCGTCGAGCCGTGCTGGATGATCTTAACTGAGAGCTCGTTAGCTAAGCGCTGAACGAACTCAGAATCACCAGTCGCCGACAACAGATCGGCATTCAGATTACCCATAATTAGCTTGTGGCTGTAACTACCACTAAGGTCTCTAAACGAACTAAGAAAGTCAGGATCACTATTAAAAGCTACTTTGGGTGGGCGGTAAATAACATCCACAAGGATTGGTGGAGTGTTACCCTTTTGCATCTCACAAAATATAAATTCGGGAATGCCTGTATAATAAGTACATATATAAAAGGCCTTATAATAAGTACATATATAAAAGGCAACACCACCACCATTAATATTTCGATCTTGACGTAATACACTAAACCCATCGATATGAATGAGTCGATCATCGACGACTGGGCCAAGCCAGTATACAGTGAGTGAGTGAGTGAGCGAGAGAGGGAGAGAGAAAGATACGCGGAACTTCTTTGCGCGGAAACTCGCGGACGGATTTGTTGGTGTCTTAACCGTTTCGAGGGTGAGAGAGAGAGAGAGAGAGAGTGACCACGCGCGCGACCGCCTGTCTCAGAGAAACCGAGAGAGAGAGATACACACGCATATGTATAAACTCACACATACACACACACATGCGTGCGTGCACACATCCATGCACACACTCACAAGGGGAACCCACGATCTCCGGAAAAGCGATCTTGCTCAGTTTGGAAAGTAAATTCTGATACCTGAAAATGAAGTTTAGAACCAATATTTGCGACCAATGCGCACAATTTTACAAGATAACCGCTACTTAAACCAAATACGTAATTATTTATTAAGTTACTTCACGCTTTATAACTCGGCAACAAACGAAAACAAAAATTGATTCTTGATTAAAAATGAAAATTGAGAATGCGACCTTCAATTTGAGAGGTTGTATACGTAAATAGCTGAATTCGTTCAAGTTATGAGAGTTTAAAAATTAGGCACAATTTTGCATTTTAAATTAGTTTAAAAATAATGAAGAGTTTTAAGTGCGAGATTGTGTCTAATTTTTAAACGCTTATAGCTTTCGAATGATTAGAGCTTTTGACTTTTACAACCTCTCAAATTAAAGGTCGCTTTCTCAATTTTCATTTGAGTTTTGGAAAAATTTTATATTTTGTTTAGTCGCCAATCTGTAAAACATGAAACGACTGTATGAATTTTCGCGTATTTGGCTTGAATATGTACCCATGTAATGGGTTAAAATGTCTTCCAAAGGTCATACATAGGTCAAATTAAATTTGGATTCAAAATGACTGGCAAATCGTATTTTTTGCGGAATATGACTTCTTTAAAAAAAATGTTATTCGACCTCTGTATGACCTTTGGAGGTCAATTTATCCTATGACATGGGTATATATCCGTACGTAAAATTCCGTGCTCTTTTATCCGAGGTCAAAAATAGGGGTTGCATTTTGAAAAAATGCGATTGACCTTCAAATGACCTTGAGCCAAACGTCCAAGGTCGGATTCAATATCACCATTGGAATCCTCGCCGAAAGTCCTATCGATCCACGGGGTCATCAATATTTTAGGTAGTTGATTCCAAAACCGGTGGCGAGGGGTGGGGGTCCAGAACATTTCGAACACCAAGTATAGTAATAAACTTACATTTATAATTTCATCAAAATCCGTTCGTTAATTTTAAGCCTGATGAATCTGCTTAATATCCAGCTTATCAAAAGTATATTAAAACGGATTAACATGCATGCAATTGAATCCATTTTAATTCTTTTCTTATATTATGCTTATGAACTTCAGTCTTTCATAGTCGACTTTCATAATAATAGTCGAGAATCACTTTCATATATATCAAGTTCAAAATCTTAGTCTACTAATTTTATCCACAATTTAGTTAATGATAAAATACACATGTTTTTTAAAACATTAAGATTAATGAAAGAAATTTGCTAGCCAGCTCACAGATTTGAATTTTAAATCTAATGTGTATATAAAAACTGCTGCCAATTCATTGGCACTAACAGCTTCCTTGAACCATTATTGGTTTGAATATATATGTAACATATAATTTAAAAATAAATTAATTAATAATAACATAATTTTTAAACCTTAGATTTATCAAAATATCCAAATAATTATTCAATAAATTTTAATGTAGTACGTTCTATACTTGTGCGATAGAATAATTTTACTGTTGCATCATTTACTTACAAGCCAAGCAAGTATGAAAAGGTCATACCGGGATTAAATCTATTTATTTGTAAATAATTGTAAATATAATGAAAACAGTCTTTTGTTTTGAAAAACCACGTTTGTACTCTTTTTTATCACAAAATCGCAAATGAAACATAAATGATTTTAAAAATTTTTGAATTCCCTTTTGCACATAAAAGTTTGTGGATGTGGATATTTCTTTTTTTTTCTTTTTAAATTAAATTGTAAATATGGGGAAAACAGTAAATTTCGTCCCATTTTTTTTTAAACACATCCCGCACTGACTCTCTTTAACTCTGAATCTTATATGAAGTCTAAAAGAAATGAACGAAAGAGTATAAAATATAAAAATATTAATTGAGCAATTAAAATTTTTTTGAGCTTTTTACGACGAATAAATAACATCATTATTTTAATACAATTTTATTTGCAATGTACATACAATGAATAAATTTTTTTTTTTATTTATACAATCCAATATTAATACTCACACATAGAGATCCTTTAAAAAATTTCTTCTTTCGCTTCCTTTATAAGGAAGCAAAAACTACGCATAAACCATTAACAGATTAGCATTTCTAAGATAAAGTAGATGGGAAAATGTTTTTCGTCTTTCGTCTTCCGTCATATATAAATACTTATTAAATAAGCTATAAATATTTCTTAAACACAGAAATAGTTTTGGTTTATATTAAATTTAATATAGTATTAAAATAAAGATGTGACAACGGTTAAATTTGATTGATTTCTCTCATGGTATCAAATGGTTATTTAAGAAAAATGGATTTTCTTAAATAAAACAAAAGAAAATCGATAAATCTTAAAAATTATTTTTCAGTCGCCATCCCACAAAAAAGGAAACGATGAATTTTAAAATTGGAACATCATGCCATCCGATCTCGAGATACAGATTTATATACACACACAGACACAAAAAAAGTTTTTCGTAAAAATAGTCAAATTTCGTTCCAATGACTTATAAAATTGTGTTTTTAGTATTTTTGGAAAAAAAATTTCACCGATACAAAACTACTTTGTGGAAGCAATCCGTAGGTAGGCGGATCTACTTAATATCTAACGAGAATTTTTTTTATTTTCAAATCCATGTTTTTTACGGCTAGGATATATACAGAGTGATGACAGAGGTTTGTCTATGCTTATGCATGATAACTTGGTAGTATTGCCAAATTTAGATACAAAAGATTTTATGTTGTTTTGTATCAGATATATAAATCAATTTTTAATTTTCAATATAAAAAGATTAATAATTATTTTGAAAACAATTTCATTTTTATCAAATAAAAGTACTTCGAAATGCAGAGTGAAACCTGGGAAAGCTTCATTTATCACTTTCTATTTCTACCATATGCGCTACAAATGCTCATTTTTTAAAAAGAATTGTACACCCTCCAACACTTAATTCTGTGCCAATTATAATATGTAAACCGAAATGTATATATGTATATATGGTAGCAATAGATATATTTGAATACATCGTGTAATCTCACTTAATGTGTAGTTCGAATACCGAAGTGTGGAGACTCTCGGGAAGGATAGGAGTTGGAACTCTCATGGAGAGTACAAACTCTCTCGGAGTTATAACAATTAACTAGGTTTATTTGCTAACTATAGAATTTTGAGATCGGCTTGGCCGAGCTATGCAGACGCGATAACAGCCAGCGCAGGAAGAAAGAAGCGTGGCGGAGGAACTGTTTACAGTTGTGGGGGCGCACGGGGCGAAAAGTCTATGTCCACTCAGTAGAATTTTCGTGGGCTGAGTCGACGCTTTCGGCGACAGCGGGCTGCTTGAGTGCTTGCTCGCATGGCACTGTCGCCATAAATATGTTGTGAAATTTTCAAATGTTTTGAATCTTTATAATTTATTCGCACAGAATGAGTAGGAGGATGTACAATATAATAGACAACAATGAATTGAAATATTTTGATTCTTACATAATTTTTACAATGTTCACATTTATTTAGTAAACATACTAATTTATATACGAAAAACTATATTTTAATAAAATTATTTGAATTTAATGCGCGAAGAATGGATTAAGCTATAATATTTAATAAATATATAGTATTCGAAAAATGATATTTATTGATGCGGAGTATGTTCCGTAAGAAGCTCCACTAAATTGCCAGTAGTGTATTTGGCAATGACGGTATTAAACGGTCTTTGAAGTTTGACTACTGGACCTGAATTGCATATACGCTAATCAGTTTTTTACTCCGCTGATTTTGTTTATTTAGTAAGAAATAAAAATTGGGTTGTGAAGATCCGAGCCTTTTTTTTATTTATATTAGAGAAATTGAATTTATTACTTGTTCGGGAAAAACTACCTGTTTTGGTTTGTTTGTTGTAACAATATGTTAAAAATTACTTAACTGTCAATTGAAAATTCATTCAGTTCTTTTTTTTAATCGGTGGATATAAAAACTAAGAAATGAGTCAATATTAACGGTCCAGATTTTTATTGTAAAAACAGATAAAAATGAATTAGTCGGTCATCAAATAACCATTAAGAAATTTATTTAATAATGAATTAACAAAAATGAAAAGCAAGATAGATGTTGAAAACTTGTATAAAACTATTCACAAATTTAAAAACCAATTTACCAAATATACACCTTTTAGATGAATACATTAGTACATGTGGTTCTCTTTTATATGTATATTCAAATTTAAAAAAACAATAGTTAAGTGTGACTAAAAAGTTCAAAAAAATATATTTAAGGGGTTTCTTCATGGAGTCTCTAGCGAATTGAGAGTGTAAAAAGAAGACTACGAAATTGTTGCTCGGTTTGGATAATATGTAATGTTTATTACATTTATTTATAAATTTTATGGTAGTTTTACTTGACATTAGTATCAAAATAACAATCTTTAATATTACAGCAATTACGCGAACAGAACTTACAACACTTTCAGCCTAAAAGTTTTTATTTTTCCTGAGCCTCGTGAAGGGGCATAGAAACTGTACCAGAAGTTGTAATATTCGCGAGACCTAGGACCAAACTGAAATCATAGAAAACCCGCAAAACCATTGTATCCCAACTTGAAAAATTTGCATTCTGAAATTAGCAAATCAGAGAGGGAGAGAAAAAGTGTGAGCAGGGACAATTATGCGCGCGAGAAGCTAGCATGACCTTGCATGATCCGAAAAAGTGGCATGCGAGAAGCTAGAAGAGAGTCACCAAGAAGGGTCTGCGACAATACATACTAGGCGGCTACCACCTCCTGCGCCCGCATAGCATCCTAGTGCAAGTACTGCAGCAAGAGGCACCAAGCAGAGCAAGGCTGAGAGCTCTTCGATGGAATAGAGCGATTATCTCCTGAATCAGTATACTGCTCTGTCCGAAGTTAACGGGGAACCGCTGTCTGTTATGTACGCTTCTGATTCAAAAAGTTTATACAAAAAAATATTGACAAAATCAGAAGTCGGTGACTACTGGTATAGACTTAAAGTATACATTTATATGTTTTTCAAACAGTTTTTATCTTCTTCTCGATTCTATTCAGTGTATTAATGTGATAAAAGATGTTTAAGATTTCAGTAAATTCTATCTTGCTCTTGCTCTTCTCCTGATTAATAATTTCAATTTTATCAAAATCAATGTTATACTTAGTTTGATAAACATGGAGAGAAAGAGCTGATGTGTCGGATTCATTTTGAAATCTCTCTTATAATCGTCTCTACATTTCTTCATTTTTTTTTATAGTCGCAGTATAGGTAGCTCGACTATCTGTGCAATTAATTTTGTATACTATATTGCTTTTTTCTAAATTGTCAAGACTATTTTTACTTAATCTAATCATGTCTGTAAATTTGTTGCATGTTGATACAACAGATTTACATACATGATTTATTATATTGATGATCTCGACGCTAAATTTATGTATAATTCGGTTAACATATGCAGTGACATTTTGTATGTAAGGAAGTACCACGTGCATTTTAGATGGTCTTTTTCCCGAATTGTGCAGATTCATACTTTCAAAAGTCTAAACTTCTAACTCGGGACTCTTTCAGAGAGCATTAAAGCCCTAGCTTGTATAACAGGCTGGCATGATTGTAGGTAGGTGTGCTTCCGTCGCGCGCTAATTACCGTCTAGGTACTGGGATTTCCCATTTAGGCCTTTAGCGTGCGAGCTTGCGCGTACCTCTTCGCTTTCGTGCGCTCTCGCTCTTTGCGTTAAGTGTTTGGAACTTGTCCCCCACTTGTATCTCTCCTTTCCTTCATCATCTCAGATTTTGGCCAGTATTGGCTCTGGTTTTGCCTTTGCAAATTTGAATTGTTCCTGACAAATGAAAATTGAGACGGCGACCTTTAATTTGAGAGGTTGTAAAAGTCAAAAGCTTTACTTATTCGAAAGTTATACGCATTTCAAATTTAGACACAATCTCGCACTTAAAACTCTTCATTATTTTTATACTAATTTAAAATGCGAAATTGTGTCTAATTTTTAAAGTCTCTTAACTTTTGAACGAATTCAGCTATTTACGTATGTAACTTCGTAAAATGGAAGCTCCCATTCTCAATTTTCATTAGTGATTTGGAAACATTTTATATTTTATTTAGTCGCTAATCTATAAAGCATGAAACAACTGCATGAATTTTCGCGTATTTAGCTTGAAAAGCGGTTATCCTGAAAGATTGGGCCCATTGGTCGCTAAAATTGTTTCTAAACTTCATTTTCAGGTACCAGAATCTACTTTCCAAAGTTTGAGCAATATCGCTTTCCCACAGATCGTAGGTTCTCCTTGTAAGTTTGCAAAAGTATTTTGTTCGCCTCGATCAACCTTATCATTTCACCTATTTATGAATTTTTTTTTAAATCTAAATAATTTAGTGAATAATTTTTAATTCGATGTGTTATTACTACGTTAACTTAATAAGGATATTAAAAATTTTATTTACTTTATATATGGTAAAATTTATAACAAATATTCTTGGCAGTTTCAAAACAAAGATGGTACAAATAAAGTTTTTGTAATTTAAACTGATTATAAATATTTTTAAAATTCTACAATATAATACAATTAATAAATATTCAATTAATAAATGAAAAAAAGAATATTTGAAAAAGAAGAAAAATGATAGAGATTATACTTCGATACTAGTGCGCGAAACAGGCGATTCTGGCACGGGTATAATTTATCTATATTTATGATAATATATCCGTACGTTTTGCACACAATAATTTTTTTAAAAAATACATGGAAATGGCACTAGTACGGAAAAGTGATATCCTTTCGGTACTAATCTGGAATAGTATTGTGCAAGTTGTGGGCGAAGGAAATGATCTCGACGAGGGTGACAATCACACGAGTTGAAAAAATATGAGCGCACGTGTTGCGTACAATATTTTTCCATACAGCGTGTGCAAAGGCCGATTTTGTACGCGTATGCGTGCGCAAAATCAAACTTTGCGCACGAAATGTGAGAAAATTATGTTCACACCTCGGGCTGCATTATTATTAAAAGTACTATTACGAGCCGAACGTGAGTGAGTGATATCCGAAGTCGAGTGCTGCAAACTTCACCGGACTCCCTATTTCCTGCGCGTATTATTCAGAATTGTTTTTTTAAATGCGGGGTAATAGTTATTTTTCCTCATGCGTATTTTACGAACACAAACTGCGTATTCTTCCACTTTTACGGTAACCGCTAACTTTTTCGCACTAGTGTGGAAAAAATCTACTGCCACTTATAAATTTTCAATAAAAAGTACTAATAACTCGTTCTAAAACGAAAATGAAAGTTTATCTTTAATTGACATTTTTTTAGTATAGACTTCTCTATAAAGTATATTCACTATTCTACAAAAGTTTGAATACAATCATAATTTTTCATGGATTTGGATTAAACGGGTTTTAACTTGGCCCCTATACGTATCTTATATTTTTTTTATTCTTTTTAATTCACTTGAATTGATCTAAGATTTTCTTTGTAATCTCGACGAATTTAGTCGAAATCTCCCTTGAAATTGAGCTAATTTTTTAACAGGTTATTTATGTATACATTTCGTATTTCATGTATTATTATATCTAAAATATTTAGTTGTAAATAGCAATAAGGATATAAGAACTATTTTATTTATTGATATAATAGACTTGTCAAATAATTATTTTAATGTAATATGGGCAAATTTTAGAAACTTTTAATTTTTCAAAAAAAATAAAGATTTTTTTTTATATCTGAGTACACTATCGAAACCTTTTTTTACATTTGTTTATGAGTTGCAGCCAGTTATTAAGTAGTGTATTTGACTTTAAAAAAAGACTTTAAAAGATCTAATCTCAAAACATGAAAACCTTTAACCATTACATTTTACTTTTTTTCCTGGTTTACGCATGATAGTCTAGGGGCCAGGGGGGTTTTCGTGGCCGATGGAGGTCCAGTCACTCACCGAAGTTTTCTAGACGTATTTTTGCATGCTGATCACGAATTTCGAAGGTGTTTTGTCGTATCGTGTATATTAAAAAAGTTATTAACAATTTAATTGTTTATAACGCTGTAGAAACGAGACAATAGACTAAAATTATATTCTGGATATGTAAATTTGTTGCATTACTTCTAAGGAATCAGCTCGTTTTTGCAAAATTCAAAAATGTTAATTAGAACCCGAGATATTGCAAATTTACTATATATATGTTGCATAATTACGCTTCGCGCTCACTATTTGCTTTGTAGCTTTGGTTCAACTTGGAATATTTTGGCTTAGGAC
>UELU01138082.1:0-14208 GCA_900490025.1 Megastigmus dorsalis | reverse complement strand
CCCCCCCCCCTCTCTCTCTCTCTGCTCACATTTATTTTCACCGGAAGTGGAAGCGCATGGTGAATATCACTAACCTACGTAGGTATGAGCGAATGCAGTGCCAAACTAAATACGCCGGATATCTGTCATTACCTGAAGTCGGAACGGCAAATGAAAAGTGAATTCCGCACTGGAAAAAATCAGCTAAAATTCAATGGACCCGCACTCGTTAACGTATTGGTCTTTTTAATAAAACCTTCTTTCAAAAAAGATAAAATTACTAGCTTTATCTTGAAAGCGATTGGCTCTCATAGGTGCAAGGTTTTGACCCTATAATTGCAAGTTTTTTTTAAAGGTTTGAAAGTACCATTTCAAAGTATAATAGGGTTGCAGTGGGCCCGCATAGGCTTCGTATGTATGACACATAGTTGCCAACGGCGCGTTACCGCGCGACTTAATTTCTGACAATAATCAATTTTCAAAAAAACTATTAAATATTTTTTAATTTAACATATCTCAGTTTGTTCGGCTTAAAAAACATATCATGAAACTGAAACCATGGTAATATTTACATCATTACCGAGTTTGTGATAGAATTTTCTCTCAAAAATTAGTGTCTATCTTTATTTATCTTTACTTGTCTTTATATATTTCCTTAAATGCAAAAATAGGTATGGTAGGAGTCTTCACCCTAACACTAACACATCCACACATCAATAATGCAAATACACATCGTTTTACTTATAACAATGTGATGTGTGAAAGTGCATCGCTTACCTGAAACGAACGCCAGTACTATGAATATGTATATACCTACAGTTTCTTTTAGAATAGCCAAAATTAATAGCGTATAACTGTTATCCATATAGAAACATAGGTAGATTTTCTCAATACAATGTACCTGGCAATATGGTTTTCTTATTACCCATTCTGTGGTCGCATCGCAAAACAGACCTACACCGGATTGGTTTACTTGACTGGCGTCGACGTCCTTCCGCACTGCGCACTTGTCCACTGCGCAATTCCCTACTTTGACGCCTATTACCTGATGGGCACACTTAACGTATACCTGAAATAGCTCTATCCCGATTATAAAGAAATAGTAGGTGGGGGAAAGCGAGGTATTCTGTAGGCGAAACAGAGTGAAGCATTGCAGTTTTCCACAAGCCATCATCAGCTGCATATCTTGTTCAGAAGATAGTCCGTCCGAGTAAATATTTCTTTTTGCTTTTCCTTATATCGAGAACCACAATTATTGAATCGAACAAGATTCGACAGCTCACTATTGAACCCGAGAACGGAACTTCTACATTTCTCCATATTTTATTCATCTGAATCTAGCGATTCCAAAGTGGTATGTAATTAAGTGTACATTTAATTAAAACATTTAACCATTCTAAAATATCTATTAATTAAAGAGTTTCATTTCTAACTCAGGTCATCTGGTATAGTGCAAGTCTTTAGCTTTTATTTTCATGATCCATTTGAATTGCTTCATTCATAACTTATAAAAAAAATGTATTTACCAAAGAATTTCGTTGAGGTATCTCGTCAGTTGGCACAGGGGTTATATTAAATATTACAATAGAAGATTTTAAACTTCACAATAAGATGTATATATATATATATATAATTTTCCGTTTTGTATTCTATTTAAATGTCACTTTTCATTCATTTCAGCAGTTCTCCGTAGAATTGGACAATCCTACACTTGGTGAAAGAGTTCATCTAGACAGGTTACGACGTCAATACGCAAACGATTCGAGTTAAAATGTCGATCCTCTTCGCAGATTTGTGCAACGCAAAAACCATCAAGAATCTTTTGGATGGTGGTGCTAATGTAAATATGCGCGACGCATCTGGAAATAGCCTATTGCATCTTGTCATACCGACGAACAATGCAAAATATTCCTGTTTGGACTCGTTTTATCTGTTGTTACATGCTGGAATCGACGTTAATGTGCGGAATAATGAAAATAAAACGGCCTTAGATTGTGCTGTACGTTTTGCACATAAAAACATCGTAGAGGCTCTTTTAGAGAATGGTGCTGAGGTGGATCGAGAGGATTGTGATCTTAGCGTATTAAGTGTTGCCGCAAAAGCAGAGGACAAGCAATTATTCAAACTGCTTCTTGATCTCGGCGCCAACGTGCATTTTCAGAACAAAGATGGCACATCGCCTTTACATCTTGTTCCATGGCTCACTGATTCATCGCTCATCTCGACGGTCATACAACGCGCTATAAGCATTAACTGGTGCGATGCTTCTGGTTACACTCTTTTGCACTACGCTGCCAGAGAGGGGAACGCAATACTAGTACAGATGTTACTGGAAGGTGGTGCTGATGTTTCTGTTGCCGTAACACAACGCTGTATCACAAACAGAACGGACACTAATAATCACAATCGGATTGGTGAAACACCGTTGCTATCTGCGCTTGAGAGAAGTGATCTTAAAATCATTAAACTTTTATCTAAGTACGGTGCTCATTTCACAGCGAGGACTAAAATAGGTGAGACTGCATTGCATTATGCAGCACGTAATCCGCGTCGAAGTGTCGTCAAATTCCTTCTTGATATAGGCTTCAAAGTCGACATTAGAGACGGCTATAACAGAACACCTTTACACTCTGCAGTAATGATTTGCAAAAGCTTACGAGGCAGCTATGGCGTTCTCAAAGTCCTACTGAAAAACGGGGCAAACCCCAACGTTCGTAATTTGTTTGATATAACCCCATTATTATATGCTCTTGAGAGCAGAGATCTTAAAATCGTCAAACTTCTATCAGACTACGGTGCTGATTTTACAGTAATGGATAAAAAAGATGAGACTGCATTACATTATGCAGCGCGTAATCCGCATGCAGAAATCATCAGTTTTCTTCTTCGTGATAAAGGTTTTGATGTTAATATTGAAGACAGCTCTGGCAGAACACCTTTACACTGTGCAGTGATGTGGGAAAACTTACAAGCCAGCTACGACGTTGTCAAAGTCCTACTGGAAAATGGAGCAAACCCCAATACTCGCAATCAAAGTGGAGAAAGTCCGTTGCTATCTGCTCTTGAGAACAGTGATCTTAGAACCATTAAACTTTTATCTGACCACCGTGCTGATTTCACAGCAAAGGGTGTAGATGGTCGGACTGTATTTCATTATGCAGCACTAAATCAGTGTGCAGAAGTAATCAGTTTTATTCCTGTGAAAGTTTCTGGTATCAACATTCTAAACGACTTAGGCAGTACAGCTTTACACTGTGTTCGAAATCCTGACACGTGCCGTTCTCTTTTGGATAGGGGTGCAAATATCTCATGTAAAAATAGCAATGGAAAAAGTGCCCTTGAGATGTTAGTGCAGGAAGAATGTCAGTCGGAAGAACTGATCGAAGTATTAGTCGCACACATAGCCAAACTGGACTGCCTAAATATTGTGATTGATCAGGATGACATAGAACTGATCAAACGCCATCATAAGTTAACAGAGTACTATGGAATTTGCAAGAGTGAATTGCAAAAAATGAAGAGTTTAAAGGTTTACAAGAATCTTTCAGCGTTAGATATCCTATTTGCAAGCAAGAATAAGATGTCTGTATTTATAAGGAACAAGGATTTGGTGACTTCAATTATTACATTAGACTCAAGCTTGTGCAAGGATCTGCATGTATATTTTCCATCGATGCTAAAAAAATTGGAAAAGACGGTTTGGATACAGAGCAAAACGAAAAAAGTTCATCCAATTATAAGCGACATTATGAACTTAAGGGATCCAACGCATCCTGTTTGCGAAGTAATTACGAGTTTCTTGGACGCGGAAGACGTAAAGTATTTCTGACAAGCTTACTCTATCGTACATTTCGTTATTACATCAAATTATTATAATTATTGTATAATTATTGTAAAATATTAAATAAATACTTACTTTTCATTTAATAATATTGTTTTTCTATTTACGGGTATGGGTGATCAGAATTATCCAGTAATCCACATTACTATCCTTCCCTAATATCTAAAATAAATATAAGTTGGTAAAAACGCTTAGACACGGATTATTTTGCACAAAAATGGTATTATTGGTATTTATAGATAAAAACTTAAGTTTTATGTTTTTATAGTAAAAGATTAATTTGCATTTTTTTTATTTAATCACTAATTATCGGAAAGGAATTCAATTTAACAAATATTGTGATTTTAATTTATAGTAATCAGGTATATTGAAACAAATTCAAGTAAACACAAAAAGCTACAGAGTACACGAACGAAAACAGACTCAGTATACTTGTATATAATCGCTTTTAAGATTTTTTTATATATTGTAGGAGATGCAATATATCTGCAGCAGTTCTTTTCTTCCCTATATAAAAAAGTGATGACCGGATGTTGTGAAGCCAAAATAAACGTTATGTGATTGGCTCATGTAGTGCGCATGCGTCTAAGTCAGGAAGTCGAAACATCTTCTAGGTTAGAGCGCGCAACGCTCGCTGTTCAACCTCTAGTATCTTAAATTTATGACATATGACTTACTCTTTATATATTAATAGTATGGCGATATTTGCTAAATAAATTTTATAATAAATACTAAATTATATTTAAGAATCTAGATAGTTATTGTGCAAAATAAATGTATTTTTTTTGTCAAAAAGTAGAATTTTCGTGCTTGAAAATAGAATACGACAGCTATGTCCGATGAACAGCTTCGATCCCTAAGTATAATTATTATAAACTACTTAAATTATATTCTTTAATTAGTAAAATATTACTTATTTTACTAGTAATGATTTTAGGATGCATATGATTAATAGTATCTTTATATATACGTATTGAAACGCATCCTGTAGTGTTATCGTTATAAAAATTTTTCAATAGATGTAAAATAAGTTATAATAATTACATATTTCAGTTTCTGTATGGTATAATGTTATTGCATATTAATAATTAAGTTTTAGTCTGTGAAATATTTTTTGCTTAGAAAAAAATGTTACACGATTTCTATAATAAGAAGACGGTATTTTTCTTACTAATAAAAACAATTTAAGCATAGTTTACATTTCAATGTTTTGAACTGCATATATAATATAGATATTACATAATACACAGATTCTTATGTGTATCATACCTAAATAGCACTAAATAAATTTTCAAATTTCGATAGTTCGAATCGAGAACTATCGGTAAATGACCGAATATAGTGAGTATACAATGCCTGTATAACGATTACCCCAATTAATGGTGAATTTATTTTGTCACCAGGTCAACGTCTTCGGTATATTGTTCACAAGTAAATTTGATAAAGTTTATCTGATAAGTTGATAATATTTTATTGTCACTGTTTATACAGTGTAAATTTATACAGAATTTTGCAATTTGTTACCTAAAATTTCAACAAAGAAATATAATATGTACTATACAATTAAACCGGTGCCGATTTATTCACACTTATTTGTCGAAACTTAGTTTAAATAAATAATTATATATAAATTAAGTAATAAAACATATTTAAAAATAATTCAAGTATTATCTTAGAATTTTTAATAAATAATTTTCGAATTTTGCAGCTATGATTAAATATTTTAGAATAATGAAAAAAATT
Organism: Megastigmus dorsalis; assembly: GCA_900490025.1. Lineage (NCBI taxonomy): Eukaryota > Metazoa > Arthropoda > Insecta > Hymenoptera > Megastigmidae > Megastigmus > Megastigmus dorsalis. The sequence goes on along the minus strand of UELU01138082.1, from coordinate 8,645 downwards.
TTCCCGTAATATTTGAATATCGAATGCACTTTTTTGCAGTATTTTGAATTATTGTCATTGCATTTTCCTTATGAAAAAAATTCATAAAGTTGAAAATTTCCAAATTTTTTAACTTTTTTTCGTGAAAAACAGGGCATTTTTTTTGCAGGAGTATTTTAACAAAAAATCGGTATCACTATTTGAAAAAACAGCTCAAAATACGTCGGATATGATCTTTTTCAAATTTTTTCAAACCTTTTTTTTAGTTGAAAAAAAGCCTTGAAAAAGATGTTGAAAATTCGTCGTTAATCGTTCTTGGTCGTTAATGGGTTAATTATAATTTTAGTTATATGTTCACTGGCTTTATTAATTCAAACAAATAATTTATCGATATTCTTGTCTCACACAATTATTATCCTCAGATTTTACTATGACCTGGAAGGCCAAACATTGCGCCGATGTCGTAAGCGTGGTAGGTTTGGGGCGCGGAGAGATGGCAAAATATGAAAATAAGATATTTAGCGTGCATGGGGCTATATACTTATATGTTGTGCTGATGCTCGAGGTACCTGATCGAGTCGACCAGCGCGTCGTCGCGTGACCTTCATGAAACAATCGCTAAGCGCCAATTTACGATAGTATATTCGCGATTTCTGAAGAAATGAAAACATATACCTAGTATTGAATTCAAAATTTATTTTAGTTTTTTAAAACATTTTTCTCCATGTAGTAGTATTAGAAACAAATGTAATTTATAGGGTTATAACCGATAAATACTTATTAAATATTTTTATACAGATGTGCTGAAAATCTTATATAGACCGATAAAATCAATCAACTTTCGGCGACTTGCTAAATTAAAATCAGAGAAAAACAGATTGAATTAAGCTAGTTTCCCTGATAAACATATATAAAATAATTCAAAAGTTTTATACTAAAAAAATGTATAAAAACAGATCGAGGCGCGAGGCGTGGTGGTTGCACTCTAAACTGCACCGAGAGAGCCTCGATATAATACACAAAGGACGATCCTCGAGGCGACCATGCCCCCTTTACCTGGTGTACCAACCTAGTGTATACTATATAACATAAGGGAGACGAATCATCCGACTGTCAGAGGGCGATATTTTTTCCCTTTCAGGTCCTGTTGTGAAGTCATGATTCGCCGTAGAATCGGCGGAAAACGAGCGCGACACGCCCACCTCTTCTACTGTGCGTATATCTCTCTTTCTCTCTCTCTCTCTCTCTCTCTCTCTCTCTCTGTGGAGTTTACCTGTTGTCTGCAGTCGGGAAGATCCGTCGAGGTGTGACCTCGAGCCCTCCCCTCCTTCTCTCTCTCTCTCTCTCTCTTTCTCTCGCGTATTCAAGGCTCTCCTGAGGGGCAAGCGAGGAAGATGCTAAAGGAAATAACGCGAAGGAAGAATAATGTATACATATAGCATAGGCTGTGTGTGTGTCGTATCGGGGAACTCGGGAAGAATAGGGAGTGGAGAGAAGAGAGCGGCGCGCACACGCGCTTAACGCGCCGTGAAGTTGGCCGTGAAAAGTGCGCTTTCTTGTCCATAGATTCTTCCTTCTCTTGCGCGCCCTACAGAGAGAGAGAGAGACGGGAGATGGTGCAGTCCCTTTTTGGGGGGGAAAATTTATCTTCTTGGAAATTTTCATCATGTCGACAAGCCGCTCAGCGGCCCAATTAACACAGTTTCGGAAAACTGATTTTGCTGCGCTTTAGAGAATGGCCTTTGGTTCGAGGAACTTGTGCTGTGTGTATTGGGCAAGTTTGGATGTAGGTTTGTGGGAGAATCCTGCGTGAACATTTCGCGAACTATAATGATGCCTGAGAAAATGAAGAATCTACAGGTTTTATGGAATGCGGTGGATTGGTGCTGCCAAAAACTTTACTATTGGAATGTATAATAATTCATTTTTACCATGGCAGTTGGAAAGAAAATATACTTATTATTCAAATATCAATATAGATTATATATATATATATACAAATTAATTATTGATTCAAGTCTTTAAATCAGATTCTCTCTTGATATGTAAGTTGTTGAACTATTTCTTTACTATTTATAAACTTACATATAATTATTTCTCACCCGAGATCAATGACAAAGCAATAATCGTTGCTTTGCACTTACTATATATCTATAGAGGCACTGAATAAAATAGGATCCCGTCAAAATATTGCCACCGTTATTAACCAGGTCTCTCGCACTTTTTCGCGTCAACACCCAAAACCTATTGACAAATTCAAACGCACGTGCTCCCGCACGAACGAAAACCGTATTCATATAAATATAGGTATAAGCCTTTGTCCGCACAACGCAGTGCATTTTCAGTACAATATATAATATCCCGCATGCGCCATATAACTATATATAGGATCAAAGGGTTCATCATCATCCACGAGCGCAAAACCGCACTATTAATCATAAATCTCGGACGGCCGCTCGCAGCCGATGAATCCTTTCCTCGCGAAAACAAAAAAAAAAGAAAGAGCTATCACGCCTCGAAGTGTCTATATATATATAATACGCGACGAAGCGAGAAACGGCTGGTGTGAGCTGGCGGTCGACACATACACACACCACACACAATAGAGAAAATGACGACGTGTCGCAGCATCGGAACATCCGCGACTGCACACAGTTGGCGTCATCATCATATATATATCGCCCCTTATGCGTACATCAAGAGAGAGAAAGAGAGAAAGAGACTCGTCCTTCCTCCCCATTTAACGTCGAGTTAACGGTTCGTTTGCTGAATAGAGGCCAGAGCTCTAGCTCATTTATGCGCTGAAAAGGATGTTTGGCCTCGTCAAGCTCTCTCGCTCTCTCGTGTCCCATACAGTCGTACACGAAAAAGCGATATAATATGGAGGAAAAAGTAGAGAGAGAGAGAGAGAGAGAGAGAGTGTACAGCTCTTTCGACCTGTGCTGCGCAGCGCGCAGTAAGAAGAAAAAGGCCCCAGAGTCTTTTAAGGGGTGCATGACGAATGCGAGGGGTGGTTTTTGTCAGTGCGGGGCCTCGGTAACCGCAGGGCCCAACAGTCAACATTTTCTTCTCAGCGGGTGTCACTTCTCTCTCTCTCGCATTTGACAATGAGGAGTCAGTTCCCCAGCTGAGACACGAGCGAGAGAGCGAGAGAGTCTGGTCCCCACGGGCATAGCTTGTTTTCCTGTGTTAGTGTGTATATACGCGCGGTCCTCTTATTCTGCGGGTCCGACGAGTCGACGACGAGATGGATAGGTTGTGTTGGACACCGGCGCAGCGGCGGATTATCCCCGCAGCCATAGTCTCTCTCTCTCTCTCTCTCTATCTCTATCTCTCATCTGGCGTTAAAATACTTTTAATGACAAGAAAATTGCTGAATTTTCGCCGCTTCGGAGTTGGAGCGCGCGAGAGCCTGTATTATAAAGACCGGCTTTCCAGACACGGGACGAAGAAGCCACTTTCTTTGCCGGGATTATAGCTCCCAAAGTAATTGTCGTTATTTATCGCGGGCGGAAGAATTTAAACCGCGCGCGCCACCACCGCAGAGTATATAGTAACTCTCGGCATAAGAGCTATGGAAGATACTTAAGACACTCGGCGCCGCGAAGCTTTCACTTCGGCGACTTGTGTGTGTTTTCCTTGGTTCATTAAATAATTTTTGTGTGCCTGCGTGCATCAGGCCTCTACACTTTGCGTAGTCAAATTTAGTGGAGCGCGCGCGAATTTTCTGTGTATATATATACATGTATATAAGGAAGTTTATGCACGCGCGGGAAAAGCGCCTTTATGCGCTTCGGAAATTGGCGTTTAACTTTATATTTACTTTGCTTTGTGTGCATACCCTGTACACATGAATTACGTATGGTGTGGATTTCACAAAGCAGTTTAAAGTTAAATTTTTCCTCCTTCTTCTTTTTATTTTTGATTTTAATAATTGTATTTAAACATTTTTATTCCACAAAAGACCGAGTTTCTTTGTTTGTTCTTATTTCAAATCTTTGTGGTTAAGAGGCAGCGTTACGTTATACGATTTAGATCTTTCAAGTGCGGTATACTTACTTGCTTTGACCTTTTCCCAAGCTTTTCTCAGCAATATCCTACGCTAAATTTCCCAGCCGAGAAAAAAGGATATAAAAAGTTCGACTCGTAAAAACGTCCACGTGAAAATTCCAGCCACTAAAACAGCGTTCGCAACAATAAAAAAAGGAAAAATGAAAAAAAAAAGAAACAGTGTTTCAGCAACAAACAACCGCGACGATATTGTACAGAATTTCAAGGTCAACCGCACCGAAAAAGGGTTACACCCCCCGACCTTTTACCGAGGACACGAGAGAGAGAGAGAGAGAGAGAGAAAGAAAAAAGGAAATAAGAGAGTATCCCTCGAAATATCCCAAAATTCGTTCCACTTTTCGAGAGAACCTGCGCAGCGTATGGCACGGAGTAGAGATACGATGAGCGAACTCGGTCTCTCGGCCAGGTATCGCGTTAGCTCCGCTCTTCTCTCAGGTATAGCTCCATCTCGCATAGATGCTGAACCAACGAGCGAGAAAGAGAGAGAGAGAGAGAGAGAGAGAGAGAGAGGAGAACACACTGCGGGGGTGTGGATTAGGTCACGAAGACTGTAAATAAACGTTTTCTAGCTGTGTGGGTCTCGGGGGCTCCAGGGTATAAAAAGGTCGAATTCACGGGTGAAAATATTTGTGCCACGACCGAGGAAGAAGAAGAAGAAGAAGAAGATTCCCATAGCTATAGCGACAGCGGCAGCAGCAGCAGCAACAGCAGGTCTCGAAGGAGCGAAAGGCACGTCCTAGGCGTGCGCGTGAGCAAGAGCGAGCGAGAGAGCGGGGGTGGCCGGTCCATTGACAGTTTTGTTGAAAGTTTCGGTCATAAATCCCGGGAGGGCATTGTACGGCATTCAAGAGGAAACCCGCAACGCTTTTGTCAGACACGCCTCGGTGTGCGAGATCTGCTCTTGTCCATGTATATATATCTGCGCGTATATACACGCCTGGTAAATAAATAAATAAGAAGAAGAAAAAAAGAAGGAAAAGGCAAAAGGGGGTGGGAGGTTGGGTTGCGCGGCTGACTCCCACTTGTGCGTGCATCCTTTGCTTTTTCTCATTATTCTCAGCTGCTTGCGTACATCCTCCTTCCTACTTCACTTTTCCATTCGCCTGTTTATGATGGGATTTTCTCGCTTTGTACGTCTGTGCATGTGTGCGCTTTACTCGACAATGTGCGTGAATGATTCCCCTGTGTGTCAATGTTTGGATTTGTGAGAACAGTGTGTCGTTTCGCAAAATTCCCGTGGTGTGAAAGTTTTCGACTTTAAATTTTAAAGATCGATTATATATTTAGCAAAACCTATAGTTTCAAAGCTTTTTGTGTACCTCTCTCGTTTAATTGATTCGGCGTTGACAAATCTTAGTATATAATACTTAATCCAAATTATTTAATTACCATTAAATTAATATTTTTGTTCTCTCGCCGATCAAATCGCTACGCGCGCACCAGCGAATGCGTTAATTACAAAATGAGTTGTCAAGGTAGCGTCGCGCGCAAAGGTACATAAACGCATATGACCAGCTATAGAGAGGACATAAATCCGACGCAAGTTTTATGAGAAATTAAAAAACATATACGGCCGCGAGAGTCGCAGCACACACATCGACCATAAATAACGCCTTATTTTCTCTAAAGTATTTCTCGCTCGTCGCGCATCTTTTAATTCGTTTTACACCTCGACCAGGTAGTCAGGCCTATCATATATATATATATCCCCCCACGCGGGTGTAAATATTTGAGGACACGTTGAAGCCTTCTTATTTTTCCGAAAAGACAACACACAAGCACATAGATCATCGCTGCTATGGGACTAAAGAGAGCCCCAAAGAAGTCCCGTATACATAGGCGAACATAACCGATTTTCACGTGTGTGTCTTTTTCTCACCTCTATCTCGCTCTCCCTCTATCTCTCGGGGCTACCTGCTACGAAGAGAGAGAGAGAGAGAGAGAGAGAGAGAGCCACCTCTATAACAGATACGTCGTCCGAGAGATATTATCCGAATTCTTCGTTTCCTCCCGCAGCGGTCCCATTCAGCCGCGATATAACGTCCAAACTGAAAAAATGTGAGCCAAGCGAGGAGAAGAAGAAGAGGCGTGTATGGGAAATCTTTACAAGGTGCGTGTCGCGCGCGCGCTCGAGCTCTTCGGCCACAACCTGTTGAGTTTAAATCCCATAAGCAGCCATAAATCTGTCTATCACGATAATCGCATTATTCACATGTATAGCGGGTGACTCTGCTTATGTGTGTGTGTGTGTGCGCACAGGTACCTCAATTGCGTCACGTGCGGAGTATTGCGTGTGTCATGTGTATATCTCTCTCTCTCTCTCTCTCCCTGAGGACATCCTTGCCGGAATGGTGGATAAAAAAAAAAGAAGAAGGCTGTGCGCGAGTACGTGCTGTATTTACACGGGCCTACCGCAATGAAGGTATGACCACCGCGATGCGATGCGAATACTATGGAGACTTTTAGATTGGATTGAGAGGAAGGTTTACGTCTTGGCGAATCGTTGGGCTATACTTTGATACGAGTTTGGTCTGCCGGACGCGGTAGAATGAAATTTTCATTTCTATGGGATTTTTCCAATAGTTTTGGTCGATTACGTAGTGATTTTTGACAGATTTTTATACCGACGTAATATTTAGCTGCGTTTTCGCCAATTGATAAAGAAAAACAATGGAAAAAAAAACTGTGCTCATTTTAAAACTTATGGCCTTCAGTTTTCCAAAAGTCGGCAAAAAGATTTCTGTATTCCGGTGCACGAAATCGACAGTTAAATTTGTAATATACGAAGGACGATCTAAATTACGTAGGATCTGTATACGCCAAAGTCCAGATTCACTCTGATGAATTTCAAATAATAAATGATAAATGAAAAATTCGTAACACGGCTAATATACGCTTTTAATTGAGCCCGCAGCAGCAACAGCAGCAGCAGCAGCTCAGATCTAAAGAGGAAGACGTTAAAGACAAGAGGTGAAGGACGGGCAATCGAGAGAGCATGAATAATCGGCGTAAATCGAGCGGCTAATCGAAATTCGAGAAACGCGATATACCTGCATGCAGCAGTACAGCGCAACGGATGCTATGTATAATACACGCCGCGCGGTCATTCGAATAATATTCAACAGTTATAAAGCCGCTCGCGCTCTCTGATGTATAGTTTATAGTTTACGGCGGCAATATCGCATCGGCGGTGAGCAGGTGCCGAAAAAAATGATCTCCAGCTGACGAGAGAGAGAGAGAGAGAGAGAGAGAGAGAGAAAGCTGTATGCAGCCAGCGTTTCTGTCTATAGTGCGTATGTATGTACATATATGTGCGCATGTGCGTGTGCGGGAGTGGAGGTGCGGCTTGATACAATTATTACAGAGTATATATACATGTAATAATAAAGTCGATTCGTGACGGTGCGGCGACGGCGGCGGCACGGGCCACTGTTATATACACTCGAAAAAGTGCGAGTGGAGCTACAGTCATAAAATCATACGGCTGCGGTGGGCCGAAATATAATGGTAGGAATATAACCCAACCCAACCCTCAATTAGCTGTAATTAGTATCTGAAAAGGTAATTGATTTCGATCGATCGGTATAACATGTGAAAGTCTCTCTCTCACACTCTCTCCCTCTCTTCCTCCTCGTTACTCCTTGTACGAGTATTATGTATAGTTGAGAGAGAGAGAGAGAGAGAGAGGATAATGAAAAAAAGTCAATCATAATAAATGCACGGCTATATGCGTGCATTTATTATCTACCAGAAATGGTGCAAAAAATTTTAATTTAAATCCCGACCGTTTCGGGAGCGTTTCTTTTTTTACATCGGTAACGCTTAATTAGCTTCTACGATAATTGGTATATTATTCGCCATATTCGCATACATCTGGTACAACTTTTTGTTACACTGTATTAATCAAAACAAGTATGTATACATATATATACGTATATTCGAAACAATTCGAAATTAATAAACTCCGAAGCTCGAACGTTTATTTCTCCCTATAAAAACCATTTCAACATCACAACGACAAAACGCAGCACAGGAATAAAGAGAAATACACGTAAAGTGTCCAACAAACGGAATTCCAGGCTACTAGGGAACTGTCCAGACCGACTTATGCTGCACTCGGCGTTAAAACGACAAAAAGCATAATTGGGATTTATATACGAAAAATTTCTTGATAAGGTCGCTGTGGTACGGGGGATCTCTCGGTCTTCCGAGCGCGTCGCGCGAAAAATAAAGCGATAAAAAGCCCATGGAAAGGAGATCGGTAAGTCCCAGGCAGCAGCAGCAGCAGCAGCAGCAGCAGTAACAGCAGCAGCCACCCACGGCGTGGCGTCCCAGAAGCTGCAGCAGCAGCAGCAGCAGCAACGACGTCCCGTTTCGTTTCGCTTCGTTTCGCTCCTTTTCCCTCCCCCCACATGCACTGCTCACACACACACACGCATGCCCATTTCATTCCCGGCGTCATCGTTGACTCTCTGTCTCTCTCTCTCTCACTCTCTCGCAGAGGCAGGCTTACACGGCCCTCTTTTTTTGTCCCCTCTATATACGTGTATTACCACTTTATTCTTCCCTCTTAATTCATCCTCTCTCTCTCTCTC
>UELU01138081.1:43715-57798 GCA_900490025.1 Megastigmus dorsalis | reverse complement strand
CACACACACACACACACGTACACACACATATAGAGAGAGAGAGAGAGTGTGTGTGTACACCGAGACGATAGCTTCGTGCGCGCTCGGAGCAGACGGCCAAAGTATTGTCCCCGAGTCTGTGCCGTCAGCGGCGTCGACGATTTTTTTGAGACTTTGGACAGACAAAATTTCTCTCTGATTAGCTGGATCAGCGGCCTATCGAGCTTTTCAGAGATAAATTTTCTTTTTTCGACCTAATCTCGAAATTCGAGAAAATTTCGGAGCGCACGGGCTGGGACAGGAGTTTCGCGGCGTACGGCCAAGAGCGCCGAGCGGGCTCTCCCTCTCTCCCTCTCTGCCCCCCTCTCGCGCTCTCTCTCTCTCTCTCTCTCGCTCGCTCTCTCGTTTATTTTTGCATTTTAAGGCATTGGAGAAAAGAAAATGTTGAAAAAAAAGTAGGGAGAGAGAAAAAAAAGAAAGAAAAGAGCGAACGGCCTGGCACGGGGCCCGGCCGATGTAGAGAAAGAGAGAGACAGAGAGAGAGAGAGAGTATATATAGTGCACAAGCAATGGCTCAGAGAGAGAGAGAGAGAGAGAAAGAGAGAGGAAAGAAAAAGAGAGTCGGGGGAGGACCGCTCGCTAGCGGAAGATGCACAAAAATGTACCGAAGACCCTCACTCCCTCTCCCACGTACTCTCCCACTCTCTCCTCTCTCTCTCTCGCTCTTTAACATTTTTTGCCTCCCTCTCGATATATATTCCCTCTCTCGTTTTTGCGAATTTCTCTCCCTCTCTCTTTCTCTCTCTCTCTCTTGAGTTTTTGGTACCCCTCTCTTTCCTCGACGTCGATGGTGCGAGACCCTTCGCACACATATATATGTATACTTATATATATACGCACATACAGCTCGAGACTCGATGCGGGAGTTGTGGCAGTTTCGTGTGCCTGTGCGATAGTTAGTGCAGGTCTCTCCTTCTCTCTCGCCCGGTGCTTCTATATATATGCACATACATATATAATATATAGATATACTGCACATGTATGTGTATGGTAGGAGAATATCGCAGGCGTGCAGCTATATAGAGCTAGGCAAGGCTCTAGGCCCGGAGGGGAACTGAAACAGCTCGTCGAGACAGAGTGGGAGTCGAGGAGTGAGACGGAGTGTGACAGACAGACAGGGAGAGAGAGAGAGAGAGAGAGAGAGAGAGAGAGGGAGGGAGAACCTATATACAGAGAGAGGAAGGGAAGGACATGCAAACTTGATGCAAACGAAGATTCCTGCCGGTGGTGTGTGCTGTGCTGCTGCTGCTGCTGCTGCCGCCGCCACCGCTGCTCCTGCTTTGACGTTAGATCGGCGGAGAAAATTTTTTTTCGGTTCCCCTTGTGTCAGTGTGTCTCTACATACATACACATATATATATATATATGTGTATACACGTATTGAACTCGACGAGTGCCCCGGCTGTATTTTCTTCCGTTTTGTTTCCTTTTTCCTTCGCTTTCTTGGTTCTCTCTCGGTACGCTTTTTTTCTCTCTCCTCTTTCACTTCTTCCTCGTTTTTTTGCGCTCGCGCGGACTCGTGGTTGAAGGGTTTTGCCTACGAGAGAAAGAGAGAGAGAGAGAGAGAGAGAGAGAGAGAGAGGGAAAGCGAAGGCGTATAGGTCGGTTGGGTTTTTTGTGCTGTTTATTTTTTTTTTGTTACAGAAAATGAGTTGGGTGCGCGAAGGCTGTAGATGGTTTTTCTGTTGAAAATGGAAAATACGAGGGTGGAGCGAAATTCTGTGCGTTTTTTTCCCTCTCTCTGTTTCAACAGACTGGATTTTTTCATGATTATTCGGTACAGAGGCCTGGAGTAATGATGAATTTTGAAGCCCGATGGAAATTGAATGAAGGAGCAAGGGTGGGCGAGGGACTAGATTGGTTGATATTACCGACACACTCGGCCGCTTGCAAGAGTTACTATGGTAATGTTTATCGCGCTTTGCGATGAATGCTGTAATACAGCTGTTATAATTACTATAATTTTACAGTAGTTTACAGCGCGAATTCGAGGGAAATGTGTGCAATTATGTATTTTGTAATAAAAACGGCACACGATTATTGCGACTTATTATTTCCTTGTACATATAATGTTGTATTTTTAGTTGCCATAATTAAGCTCGCCTGTTAAATGTTTATTTATCCTCTAATTATATGTTTACACGTGAAAACTATAAATTAAAAGCCAATGTGCGAGAATTGTTATTTGCAAAGGAAATATCGTTTTAAATATACTACAAAAACTTATTTTTGTATACTATAAGCATTAGTGGGAATTGATTAAATATGATAGAAGTCATAGACTTTTTTTATTAATAAATGATTAGTTTATTAATAATCGACTTTTCCTTTTAAATTTTAAATTTAGCAATATAAGCATCTATTTTTTAAATGGTAATTAATGGTATTACCCTAAAAATTTCTGTAATAAAGGTGTTATTAGAAGCACTATCTATATAGTGAATCTAATGTTAAAACGCATTAAGATTAAATTATAGTTTTATATATTAATATTCAATTCTATGCAAAAAAAATTAAATCTTTAAAACCGTAGGTATATATGTATATATCACATGGATATATTACTTTTTTAACATTAAAGCAATAAATAATCCTAGCAATTTTTTTTTCAAAAAATGACGAATTCATTTAAATAACCGGCTCCGTGACATTAGAAAATTTAATGAATCGCGCAGTGAGCATTGTTTACGTAAAGCGAAGATTGATTGCTTTCGAGTTTTATAACTATTGCCACGAGAGATTTTGCATCTTTAATATACTTAACGCTCACATGTGCGACTCTCGGGTTAATTAATATTTTAATGAAAACGGGTCTTGAGAAAAAATAAATAATTCATGAAGGAGAGAGAGAGAGAGAAGAAAAACACAATGTTAACGCTACCAACAAATAATTACGCGAGACTGAAAATTCATTGTGCGCGTTTGTTTCTCCGTGAATAAAAAAAAAAAAAGAAGAAAAAGAAAAGAGGAAGGAAAAGGTATACATCGTGGGGCGCGTCTACCCATAGTGAAACCCTTCAATTACCGAAAGAAAAACAAATTCCGACATTTTCCGCCCGGTGTATAGGAACGTCTATACAGAAAAGTTTGTCCGTAGAGAATTGTTTATACGAAGTTCGCGCCATTTGCATTTTTTCCGTATTATATATGTAAGCACTACGAGTGCCGTTATGTAACTCAGCGTAAAAAAAAAAAGAAACGAACGAACGAACGCTGAAGAGAAAAAAAAAGTTGCGTATGCCCCGGCCACTGTGCAGATGTGCATGAATAAATAAGAATTGCAAAATTGTTTCTGTCCGAAGAATGCGAAGTCGAGGAATAGAATTTTTGCTCTTGCAGTAAAAAAAAAGCAACACGCACAGAGAGAGAAAGAGAGAGAGAGACGTAAGCGCACACACCCGCGCAGGGAATGAGAGAAGAATATAAGAAAAGAAAAATAAAGGGACTTTACCTTTCTCTCTCTCTCTTGCGCGCGCGCTGTTCGTATATATATAGCTATGTGCAAAGTACACGCGAACCAAGACTGCGGCAGGGGGTTAGGTACATTTCGACCTTCGGAAAATTCTAATTCCACGCTGAGAAAATTTCTTTCAATCTCTCTCTCTCTCTCTCTCTTCTGCAATTCCGCTGTGCGTGTATATATATACGCGTAGCTCTCGCGTTCACTTGCACACGCTGTGCGCGGAAGTGCGCGGCTACGTTCGAGAGAGAAAAAAACGCTAGAATGTTCCCGATTTATACTCAGGTGATGACCTATTCGTGTTTTCTTTTTTTTCTTTTTCGCTCCATACCTGTGCCCAGGTGGTCACATTAGAAAAGAGGCGCGTGCGCTATTCTCGTCGCTGATCTCGTCTATGAATAAAGTCAATATATTTATCTTTGACATAAATAAAATTATTGCAGAAATGTCGCATTTTATAAGCGGCTCGGCTTCGCTCAATATTTCACAAGTTCACATGTACGTGTACGTGGAAAGCAGTTAGTTTATGATAAAAGAACGTATACAGCTACGCTCGATCGATGTATATTTTCATGTGCTCCTTACTCTGTATGATGGGTACAGTTAAATAAAACTCAAATCTACGAGTGTGTATGGAGGAAAAAAAAAATTGTATCGATCGCAAAAGTAAATATTTGCTTCGTTAGTCGAAATAAATATTTGATCCGCACTAAAAAATATCGAAGACTTTATAATCCTTTTTTTTAAGTGCATAAGTAAACTCAATTCTCTCTTTTTTTTTGCAGTGCACAGATCGAGGTGGGATTATAAATAAACCGCAATGGTTGGATGTAAAAAGCCCAGTATTGCATTTTCAGCGAACGCATTCACCGCGAGATCTTGGCGCTATTTTAATGTAAATTATTGAATTTCGAGCAAAGCCGCTTGCGGGCAAGTTGCAGGCGGCGATATATATATATATATATATATACAGTTGCGACTCGCCGATGAATCATTTCTGTTCATTTCTGAATCATGAATTCACGAGCGCCCGGCCTGCGTGGAAGCTAAGCAGATCTCAAGGTTAAAGGTGCGGCCGTTGTGTAAGAAAGTGCCACACGCGGATGTAATAATGTAATCGAAATATCCTGTGGCGAATTCACTTTTCCAAATTCGCTACGCGCTTTTTAATTCGTTCTTGGTCTCGCTTTTTTCCTCGCACTATTATCAAAGATCAATGTTAGGTTATAGTTTTGGATTTTACGCGCTGGACGCGAGGATGTCTACAACGCGCATGACGTAAATGTAGAGAAAACTCTTCCGTTTTTTTTATAACAGAAACAAAGGAAAGTAATGTTTCAATATAAGTCTTTTTAAGCTAAGTAATGATTGTCCGACATTACAGATTATAAACATTTTTTCGTTTCTTTGCGCAAATCCTCAAAGAATAAGTATATTCAAAGAGCACGTAAGCAGCTTCGAGTAGTGAGTAGATTGCCCCGATGTGATATGAAAAATTTACATGTAAGGAAGAAACACGGCATTGACAAGCGATCAGATGGCACTCATGTCACTGCATCTATTCTTGAACAGATACTTCAATACGATATAGCTGTCATTTGATGAAATATTCGACCAATCTTACTATTTTTTCGGTTCAATCGCTAAGTCCATAAAACCAATAGATATTTTTTTCTGTTTCCAAAAGCACCTTCCTATTTGCTAATTGGTCGGTACTCTGCTAAATTTTCACTGATTAGAAACTTTTATAGGACAATAAGACGGGCCTTTTACATACATATCTATACAATTAAATCCATTTGCAGACGGTGATTTCATATTACACGGTTACTGTTTAACTATCCATTATAAGGCCTCAAAGAAAACTATAGAAGGAATTACTTAATAGGTAGAATACATGCAAAAAGATTTCCAATACCTACTATTTTTGGCTCCAAACGCCGAAAGAGTTGGACAAAAGTCGCATGAAGGATTTAGATAATATGGAAAATCAGTTAAAAAGAATATATAGAGAGATCTGTATTTATATAGGCATAAAACTTTTTATTACTCCGTGTTTCCAAAATCGTAAAAGTGTATATCGCTATTATACTCTGAGCTGCCTCGCAAATACACACACACCACACGCGCAGACACACTGTGTTTTGCATGCGTACTTTTTTCTCTCTCTCTCTCTCTCTCTCTCTCTCAGTCTCAGTCTCTCTCTTTGCAGCTGTATGGAAATCCTTATTTCATGACAGTTTGCATTTGCGTAGGTATAAAAAAAATATCTATGATTCAAATGGCGTAATACCAGAGCAACGTGAACACCGTTATACCTTCTCTACTCGTTGCAAAGAATGAATAAATTATCATAAGCAACATGACGAATCTTGTTGATATAAATATTTCGAATGCATCACCTTTAATTTCAAGCGACAACCAGATCCTAAAAACTTACCGTCATTCATTTCGTAAAATAACAATTATTATTTTTAGTTATGCTTTCAGTTATAAACGCGAACTTACGTCATGGATACATTTTAAAATTGATCCGTTACAAGTAAAACCCGAACTTCTCAACTGAAATGTAGAAGAAAAAACGAAAACTTTTAAAGATTAGCTAATCCTACAGCTGAATAAACACCATTTCTTACGCACTAATAAAAATTACTTACGAATTAATTCCAAATTTCAGGTCGCAGCGCCAAAAAAAAACACGAGGTTCGATGGTGTTTCTCAACAATATTGTTTTCCCTGGCAGCAAGAAAGTACGCGAGAGGAGTGCAGCTACTGTAAATAAGCGTTTCTCATGTAACTAAAATTTCGCCTGGCCGGTGGTCGTCGTCGTCCTCGTCGTCGTCGTCGTAGTCGCGCCGGACGTCGCCATTGTGCCGTATCGACTTACGCAAAAGTATATGGGACATTTTTGAAAAATTTTTCTCAGCCCCCCGCTCCGAAGAGAGCGAGAGAGAACCTCGCCAGTCGCATGTGCACTATCTTTCTCTTTCCCTCTCATCGTATACTGCACACGCTCACACGCCCAGACGCATTACTCTGCTCTCCTCGTCTATGCCAACAACAGGAAAAAGTCCAGCAGCACTCTTCTCTCTCTCTCTCTCTCTCTCTCTCTCTCGCGCGCGCGCGCGCAAACGCTATAGTGTAAAATCGTTGGAACAGCACGAACCAGAGTGTGTGTGCATAGGAAGAAGAGAGAGAAAGACGTACAGTCCGCTTCTCTCTCTCTCTCTTTCTCTCTCATACGAAAAACAGGTTTTCTTGCACTGCGCGTGCATAGGGCGCTCAAATTTTTTCCCTTTCTCTCTCTCTCTCTCTCTCTCAGTGCTTTTTTTGTTTGTCAATCCGATTTCCACGGACGTCTTACCTGAATCGGGCCATCGAACCCAGTTTCTCTCGCATGCATCCCCTGCTCCATCTCTTTCTCTCTCTTTCTCTTTCTTTCTTTCACTGCAGTAGATATACCTGTTACACCTTCGCTCCCTCTCTCGTCTTCGTTCCCTTTGTCTTTTTCTCCGTTTGACGGTGCACCTCCATGTGTGTGTGTGTGTGTGTGTATGGGTAAATGTGTGCTGCTGCAGCAGCAGCTAAAATGAATTTAGCCGAGTAACGCGTACAGTCGCCGTCGTCCTTTGGCCCGTCAAAAGCCTTTTCGCCTCTTCTCTCTCCCTCTTTCTCTCTCTCTCTCTCTCTCTCATTTTTTCCTCGAGTGCGCACAAAAACCCCATTGAATTCGGTCACCTGAACCCCGGCTATTCTTCTGGCGGAGAAAGAAGGGGAGACGGACGAAGAGGAGCGAGGAGAGGGAGACCAGAGCCGCGTTTTCGATGGAAGGAATTCCGTGTGGATCCTTCGAATCTATTCTGCTCCCGAGTAATGCACGCTACTACGGTCTTTTTCGCCTGCTATGTATATATATACACGCGGGAAGGAAAAAATTCGTCTCTCTCTCCTTTCACCCCTCCGATCTGTTATACTTCTTCGTCTTCTTCCAGACCCTTTCGAGCACGGCTTAAAATTTAAACTATTTCCATTCATACGTCTAAGTCGCGCCCCACCTCCGCCAGTAATCCAGAGTTCAATCGCGAAAAATCAAATTGGTATAGGGAAATAAAGGATTTGGGTGGTATTGTATTCAAACTTGCAGGACGTAGACTCTCATTTCTGGAATTTTTGGAAATTCGATGGAGATTGGAATTTAACATGCCGCTTAAAACGACCACCGAGTTTCATTTATCGATTCTAATTACAGCCTTTTCAACTTTAATGCATTTCGATTTTGAGTGCTGTTTCGTTTTGTAATTTTCAAAACAAATGTAATAATTTTTTTTTTAACTTAAACGGAAATTCTTATAACTTGCCTTCACGTACATAATAAGATTATTCAATATAATCTGAAAATATATTATAAACTGAAAAAGTTCAATAAAGTTAGATATTAAATTGTGCAAAGAAAATCAAATATAACAGAAAAACGTTGGCTTCTTCGTCAATTTTTCTCTAATAGTTTCGCGATATCGATTCAATGACGACAGTCACAATTGAAGCAGTAAATTTTCCTTCTTCGTACTTCCGTGGAAATGACTTTTTTGTATGTGATTGTAGATATACTAATTCTACATACTAATACTAATACTAATTCTTCAGCCACGTAACTCCAGATTATACAAGTATATCCCAGATTCGTGCGGATCCTGGATTAAGAAACCATCACTTCAGTTGACTTATTTGAGCTCGTTTGAAGCGCATATAATTATTTGAATGCAGCATAAGGCATTTAATTTCACAAAAATACTTTTCGTAATATTAATATGTACTGATTGCAATACATATATAAAATATTTCGATCATACACGTACAAAAACAAATGTTTAAAATCAAGTCTGAAGCTAAATTATCACATTTTGATATATTGCGCAGGAAGCGCTCATTACGTAATTTTATCAAGTCATTGAAACAGAAAAAATGATTAAAATTCATGTTCTGCAAAACTGAAGCAAAAAATCAAACATTCTGAAGGAAAAAAAGTACGTTTCAACAAAGTTAGCTACGATGTGCTTTTAGTCAGCGTCGGCAAAAAGAAAAAAATCGCATAGTCGGGATATCCGATGAGAAGAGACTATACATATATATGTGTGTATGTATGTGTGTGTGTGTGTGTGTATGAGTGTGAGTGTGTGTGTGTGTATACATATATATACGCATATAAGGAAAGCTTGAGAGAGAATCGGGGTTCTTTTACACATTCACAGTCGTATAATCAAAAGATAAAAAATTTTCGCAAAAAGGCGTGCACGATTGACCGGACCTTACGTAATTCCGGCCAGTCTATATATAGCGTCTTCATCGGCGCGCACAGACGAAAAGTCGAACGGGGCATGGAAAAGAAAAAATAGCTTTACTCTAAATCGACAGAAAAAATGAAAAGAATACTCATTTACCTTTTAATTTAATTTAATTCTGATGAAAATTAAAAAGTTTTCACATTAACGATAGATCTCAGTACTTATTCCTATACTTGCTCTAATATCATTTAGATAAATACCTATATTACAGTTAAAAATTATATCATATTAATGTGTTACTTAATATTGCTTATTATGTGCCTTGAGCATTCTTTCCAATTTTCGACACAAATGCGTATGTTAAATAAATTTAAATGATGAATTGTTCGTCAAAATTTAAAATAATGAGCAGAATTAGAAAATAATATTATTGAAGATCTGCAAGTAAGGCAATGCATTGAATTCTCATAAATTGAACATCACAATAAATAGAATATAATAATTTCATAATAATATTAGCATCGCTGTTAGATAATATTCATATCTTATGTAATATAAGATTTCATCAACATATGTTAGTTTACAAACATAAGATTTCTATAATCAAACTGATACTTTCGTATTTACAATTTGAAAGTACTTATTTTTGATTTGAAAAATATTATAGATCTATATATGTTAATAGAAATATATATTTTCAAAGCAAAATAGAAAAATAAATTTCATTTATAAACTCTGTAATGATTAATTTATATTTAACTGAAATAATATTTTTCTTTGAAGGTATTATGCTACTTACGTTTTTCCCTGTTTGTAAAAACACGCTGCTGTAAGATAAAAATAAACTTAAATAAATTTCGTATACTATGTATAACAGTACTTAATATAAGTACTTTAAAGGTATAAAGAAAAAATTACGAGAATCTGCATTAAACTTTGAATTCATATAACATACTAATAGTTTTCACTTGTATTACACATACTTGTAAAACCTATAGTTTGACAGTGTTTAATTTTGATTTTAATTTAATGCTTACAAGTAGGTACTGCAAATTTTTCTTTCATAAATTATTTATAAAAAAATTTTACGATCCAAAAATGACTTATTTTAAACAATAATGTGAGTTTCATCTGAATAAATGATGTAAAGTAGGTAAGGATATGTAAGTGGAATGATTGGCAATAAATGTAACGTAGTTTTTCTTAGAAAACGTAACATATTCTATATTTAACAAACATTTTTCATGTTTTTTATATTTACATGTACACATCGTCGTATTTCGCAGTGTCGGTGTGAATAGTGCTCGTTTATTTACAATGCAAATTACAGTACGCGACGAAGAGAAAAAAGACTGAAGATAAAAAAGGGTAATACAAAATAAGGAAATGGAAAAAGAAAATTAGTAATCGCGGATCGATCCGCGACCGGCCAAAAGATTCACTATATATGTATAATCACCATATATGGATACGTAATGCCAACTTTCTCACGCACATGTAGCCGCATCATATCGCTCGCTGCTTGTATTACATATACACACCACAATTTTGGTGTTTTTTAAGGTTTTTTTTTTCATCGTCTCTACTATTCCTATTTTGCCATCGCGCTGGCATATTGCCTCTCGTTATTTACATTTGTTCGCCATATGTACTCCCTTTACTCTCTCTCTCTTTCTCTCTCTAACTCTCTCTCTCTCTCTCTCTCTCTCTCTCTCGCATATATACACAAAGTAAGCTATAAATTTTCTAATAACAAAAGAATTCAGATTCACATCATGCAGAAACAAACTTGTACTAAATAGACATACTCCCATGAATACACATAAGCATATTTATTCGCATGTATATGAAGTCCTATATACATATAAATTTTAAAGATATCAATCTATTTAAAGGGAACCGGTCATGTCTTGCAATATGAATCGGTGGAAAGTGTTGGGTCCACAGTGGTGAAATTGTCGATGTACGATTTCACCAATTGTTAAACATTGAAACCTCTGAATTGGTGAAAACACAGCAAATTTCGGAGTACCGCAATGTTTTCTTCGAAGGATTCTCATGCCCGCAACTCAATCGTTAATATATATAAGCGTCCATATTCAGACCTGATTCTTTATACTAAAATAATATACAACAGTAAAATGGGTAGTTTTGATTAATTCTTTCAAGAGATCCAGGCAATTCTAACAGAGTTTGCATACCAGGGATTTGATCACATGGCATTGGGCAAGATACTGTTCAGCAAGGCTAAAGGCAATCTTAAAGAAGATCTACTGGAAATGTGTTTATGACGCGAGGCAGTCTGATAACAAAGTTTGAGAATAAAACATCATCAGTTGGGAAAACTCGAATTGACAAGTTAATTCAAAGATATGGTATCACTAACGGTAATGGTGTGAATGTAGTTAAAAAAAAAAATTTTGTAAATTATTTACGAAAAAACTTACATCTACCTATCTATCTCTCTCTTTTATTCCCATCCTACATTTACTGATAACTATACAACCACACAATCACTGTGGTCAAGTCAAAGAAAGATAGCAAGTCTTATGAAGGCAAACAGAAATACCAGGCGAAAGGGGACCACTTAGCTGAAGAATTGGAATTAGATCTTCCAACATTATGCGTATTTGATGATACTCTTAAGATTGCTCAAGATCTAAATAAGAATCCTCATCATATGTCTCTTGTTATACGGCGTAGGCAGTCCGCATTCAAGGACTATGAAAAGGCCCTTAAAATCTTAGCTAAAGTGACAATTGATAAGCTCGAGCAAACTGATGGAGTATTGAGATTACAACAAAGAACAATTTAAAGAGTATCACGTATTGAAGGAATATTTAGAGTCTGTGGATAGCATTAGTTCTTTGATAGATTACTAGAGCCATGAACTCCTGATTTTCATGAAAAAGAAGAAGCAGCCTGTAGTTGGGAGTACATAGCTGGCCTTTCTATTTCAGATCTTGGAGGGAACACGTAAGAGAGGACAACCCAAATATGAGATTTCAACATAATTTTGGGCATATTGTCTCAGTTAGAAATAATCTCTGATATACTCGTCCGAGGTCATTCATCGAAAGAAGAAGATAAATTAGATCCGCTTATCCACACGAGTTCTGCTGACACGGCAGCCATAACTGATCTGATCTATAAGTTTCAAATATAGAGCTTGTGATAGGGGCAATCAAGAATGAAGTGCATTCAATTAACTAAAGAACAGAGGTTGACACCATACCTGTTTACAATTGTCCAGAAGTAATAAAAGAGATATATTGCCCGATCACGTCTTCCTGAACGATGCAAGTAGATTCAACGAACTGCATTCGCATGCGAGTAAGATATATCGTTTTATTTATTACGAATCCACGGAGCACTCGCTACCTAACAGCATAAACCAGCGAGAAAATATCGTGGTAAGGAAGCTCTTCACGTTATACGCGATAGTGTACAACTACATCAATGATCGTGAGAGTTACCGAGCCACGCTAAATATAAACTCCTACAAGAGGGAAAGGGACAGAGTGCAAGGCAATTGTATCTCTGACAAGGTCGTGGTCAATAGTATATGGCGACCGATCTTATTGAAATTGCATCAGGTAAACGCTTATGTATTCGATTCTGTATATAGTAAGAATGACTATTTTCGCTGAATGTCAAAACGACTTGGAGCATGTAGTACTAAAAAAGACACGAACAACTTGTTTTTTGGAAAGGCTCACATAAAGAAAATAGGTATGAGATAAGGTCACTACTACTCTACCTATTGTAATCATTTAAAAATAAAGATGAGTACAACGTTCCTATACGATATATCTTATCAAAATTAAAGAAATAATACAGTTCTTCTGCCTTAACTTCAGACAAATGGTCTCTAGAAAAGTGATTAAAACTGATAAAATAGAACTAAATTATATATGTATATGCGTTTAGTTAGCAGAGATCAGGCCTGTTTAGACCAACGGGAAACCGAACGCGAAGTTTGCATTTTCATTGTCACTTTTTTCTGTGTATCTTAGTAATCACCATTTTAATATCTGATGTAGTATCCGTACTGTGTGATAGCTAGCAATCACATGATTTGATTTTAGAAAGGAGTTAGTTCGACTGCTTTGAAAAGTCTTTTTGAGAGTTTGGAGATACTCTTAGTTAACTTTTTGGTTATTTAGCATCAACTATTTAGCATGTTTATAAGACACGTAGGCCTTAAACTGATTTCTACGAAGTTATATTGAATGTATACTGATTTATAATCAGAATAAAAGATACGTATAATTTACATGGATTTATTGGAATGCATTATAAACCATCAAGTTATCACTAATCCAAATTAAAGTAAAAGCAGATGAGATCCAAAAATTTTGCAAGATATAACTAAAAAAAATGCCGCCAAAAATTTTATTGGGACGTACAGTATATTTAACAATGATAATATTATTTAGCAATGTTGCGCATAATAATGATGGATTAGAAGCCTTCCATGATGTGTGATTATTATAGGGGTAAGTAGACTAGTACCATTTCACGGCTCTTTGGGTATAATGCTTTAAAGTGTATAAGTTAGTTGAATTCATACAAGGAAAATCTTTACGATGCAGAGATGTACATCAGTACTTTCAATCGAATGGGTGATAGAGTAGTTCGTAGTTGTAACTTCTTTTGACAAGATTCCCTATTTTTGTCGATCTCTGAAATACATTCTTAGGAGCATTTCATGGATTAGCGACATCACGTATAAAAGACGAGTTTAGGATTTGAAACAATTCTAGTTTTTTATACAGAACAATTGTACGGTGCCATATGCCTTTATGTTAATCAATTAGAAAGATTCTTCTCCATTTTATATTCTATTAAACATGGTATATAATGCATTTACCATTTATATTCGAGACTGAAAGAATTTATCAGCGGATACAGAAAAGCTTATCTCGTGGTTTAAAAGTTGATATTTCGGTGGTAGGTCTTATAACTTGAATTTCAACTATTTATGTCGTCCTAACCAAGCAAATGCCTTGGGCATATATAAACATCTTGAAACCAAAAGTGGACGACAAGTCTACGATGAATGGCTTACTATATCTACCGCCTCATATACTATGGGTATGCCAATCAAAGTAATAGTAAATCCCACTTCGTTAATTCCGATTTCAATGGTCATTAAGTCAAGAGTAAATAAGTTTTAAACAAGAATAATGCTTACAACTCAAACAATAAAAGAAAAACAGATGAGTCCAACAATCAAACCAACTTACACGAAATTAACGATGAAAATGTGAAAGTTAGAGTATTTAACAACCTAAAAAGT